>CM052805.1:27846291-27879157 GCA_028533885.1 Nasua narica
CACCGGTGTGATTTGGGGGCACTGTCTCTAGTGCGAGATCTCCCTCTGGTTCTCTGGCTCTCCTGGAAATTCCCTGAGGTCCCCAGTTTCCTTTGGTGCTCCCCTTAGCTAGAGTTGGTTTCTGTTCCTGGGAACAAAGAACTCTGGTAAACTTGGTAAGCGTGCTGTATCATCCCCTGGCTGCACGTGTAAGCCACCTTGTCTCTTCTGCTGGATTGGAAGCTCCTTCAAGGATGGTATCTTACTCATCTCTTGTTTTTTCACGGCATCCTCCAGCATAGTGCTTATGGACTGGCATCCGTTATGATTGGTATCTACGGTCATCGAATCTAGATGTGTACATCTAATCCAAAACATGCTACATTCTCATTTCGTATATGGCGACAGCATGTCCAATATAGTGGTTCCTTCTTTTGCTGTTTCTACTGTGCCCAGCACAGTGCCTGACATATAGCAACAGATACCCAACATTGGTTGAATAAATGTACACAGGAACCCCCATTAAAAATTCTGTTGTTGGGGCACCTGGGTGACTCAGTTGGTTGAACATCTGCCTTCAGCTCAGTTCATGATCCCAGAGTCCTGAGATCGAGTCCCACATCGGGCTCACTGCTCAGCAGGAAGCCTGCTTCTCCCTCTCCCTCTGTAGCTCCACCTGCTTGTGCTCTCTTGCTCTCTCTCTCAAATAAATAAATAAAAATTTTTTTAAAAAAAGAAAATTCTAGGGGCGCCTGGGTGGCTCAGTGGGCTAGGGCCTGTGCCTTCAGCTCAGGTCGTGATCTCAGGGTCCTGGGATCAAGCCCCACATCGGGCTCTCTGCTCTGCAGGGAACCTGCTTCCTCCTTTCTCCTGCCTGCCTCTCTGCCTATTTGTGATCTCTCTCTGTCAAATAAAATCTTAAAAAAAAAAAGAAAAAAGAAAATTCTATTGTTAACTCAAGCTTCACTGAGGTGCTTCCCTCACCTTCCCCTGAAGGTTTTGGTTTCCCATCTTTCGGTTTCCCGTCATGGTCAATGTCACGACCTTTTTGTAGTCTTGCAGACTATCATCCTGGGACATGAAGGATGACAAGAAAGCGTGGCTGATTCAAGGGACATAGGCCAGACTTGCCTGACTAGATCTGAAGAGGGGGAGAGTTGACTGGCTGGGTTATCAGAGGAGAGAGGCAGCAGTCTGAAGGCCAAGCTGGTGACTTGGGACTTCCTCCTCAGGTGTGTGCCTTGAACATGACTGGCTAATACTGTTCCTTTGTCATTTTGTACAGGCTGTTTTCTGAAATGCCCTACCATTCCCTGCCCCACAGACCCAAATCCACCTTATCCATCCTGTAAGTTTCCATCAAGTGCCCACCCTCTACACTAGTGCTTACCCTCTAGTGTCGACTGTGGTGATCGTTTTGACGGTGTTCCCTTCAACCATTTTTGGCAGGGACTCATGTAGCATTTCAGCTTTTTGGCATCTATTCTCCTTGGATACTTACAGTAAGAAAGATCACTTATGCTTTTTAAAAGGGCTTCACAGTACCCAGTATCAAGTTAAGCTTTTATTTTATTTTATTTTATTTTATTTCAAGTTAAGCTTTTAAATAAACACTTGTTAAATCGTACGGGGTTCAACCTTGGCCAGATTTGGGCAGAAGCTACAGCTGCTTTGCTTCAAGAAGAGCTTTCCACTGGAGTCAAAGCGACATCTGGTGGCTAGGGAATAAAGGAAGAGGCTCTGTGGTGGTAAGACGCGGGTGTGGGGGCTGAAGCCCGAGGTGTAAGGGTCTGCTGGTGGCTGCCACATGGGGGCAGGGAGACCTGGGTTCACAAATGCCACTGAGAGGGGCGGCACAGTGTAACAAAGAGCACAGAGGCAGCTGGGCTGTTATGTAATCATAGTAATAATAATAATAATAGTAATAATAACAACAGTGACAAGTTTTTCAACGCCTCTCTGCCTGGTTTCCTCATTTCGACATAAGCATTTGCTACTATTACAACAAAACTTTCTTGAGGAACCACCTAAAAAAAAAAAAAAAAAGAGTGGCTTGGAAAACAGATGGTGTCTCCTTGACAAGTTTCATTCTGATGGAATATTTTTACCATGGAGGGATTTACAGAATGAGTCATACTCATTGCCCACACGTGGGCAGATAAATAATTCCACTCTGTGAGGTTTATAAGAAATGTGCAGTAATGATGGCTGGAAGCAGATCTTGTTGGCTTTTCATTTCTAAAGAGATGGAGGAAGAGAGATTTGGAGGGGTAGAGGAGGGGGGCCCTGGGCGAAGCCAGGCAGGGCCGGACAGGCTTTGTACTGTGAGGGCAGCATCATCATCTCTGTCCCCAAAATATCTGAGAAAAAGCAGAGGGCACAGTTAAATAGGGCACCTCCTGGAGCAAACTCTTTCTGCGGGGGTGAGGCATTCTGATGAACCCTTCTCTTCTGAGACTTCTCAGCAGGGATGGATGGTTTTTTGAACTGTACCCTGTCGAACCAGGCTAACTTGCTCTGCTTTTTGAGACACTCTTGGTTTATGAGCAAAGCTGTTACTGATGGGTAAATCCTCAACAATTAGACCAGTGCATGGAATTGGTCATATTTCCAGGAGGTAAGGAGGACAGAAGATCTATCTGGGTCCCTGTATCCCTGCATTCTTGGATGGTTACCTTAATGACTCCAGCTCCCCACCACAACCCCAAGGGAAGATCTGTACAAGAGGAAGGAGGTATTCCTGCAGGAAGAGGAATACTTTAGTACCAGTTGAAGTTTTGGCTGCAAATCGCAGTGATCTTGTGAAATAGATCAGGCCGTGGCTAGTTTGGGCATCTCTGGTCTGAGCCAGCTAGAAGCAGGCTGAGTGGCCTCTGTGGCCCCCTTTCTCTAGTTCTGTGATGAGTTTCTAGTTCCATCTTGGTCCCAACGAGCTTCCAGAAAATTGGAAAGGAAAGAAGGAGCACTCACTGAGATTGAGGACATCTTTCGAAAGCTCAGAGTAGCTTTGATGGGCACACTGGTCTCCTTTCCTTCCCTCTATCCTTCCCCCCATCTCCTTCCTTCCTTCCTTCTCTCCTTCCTTCCTTCCAAAATATACATTTTAATTCCAGTAGATTTAATCCTTTGGCTTTCTAAGAGAGGAAGATCTTCCTTCCAGGTTTGATTGGGCTTTGGGGCCCCTTTTACTATATGGACCCTTAGGGGAGAAGAGAAAGCCTGAAAAAAAGACAAATCCAAAGAGAAGAATCCATAAGGAGAAGGGGCCAAACAACCACATCCCCTTTGAACATCTTAGAGCACCATGTTGGAGGCATCCAAGAAGGTCCCTAACTGTCCCTCCAGAGGGAAACAGGAACGACAGGGTCAGGGAGAAGGCCTTTAGCAAATGTTGAATGATTGGGGAGTGAGTAGGTTGAATGAATGCCCTTTCTGGATTAACATCATAATCTAAACTGGCTCCATGGAAGTCTAACACCATTTAGAGAAAATTATAATGTGAAGGTTCCTTTAGTTCAAGGCCTAAAAATCTATCTTTATTCACAGCAGTGGGCTTATTTAGGAAAGTTGTGAAGGCTTATTTAAGCTTGAGAAGTAAGATTCTAACCAGGCAGAATGATCACTTTTGACTGTTTTGTGCCTTTTGAGAATGTTTGTATTACCAGAGTCACATGACTGCAGGGTTGAGAGGTTCTTGAAAGATCCTTAGTCCCGCTGCTAGGAAATTGTCCTATGGACACATGAGCCCACGTGCCCTGGGATGAATGTTCATCCCAGCCTTGTTGGTAACAAAGATGACAATAAAAAAGGCCATGGAAGCATCAAAATTCATCAACGGTGGTTTAAGAATTATAGTGCGTCTATATATGCAAATGATAAAGAGGATGAGGGACAGGTGTGTAGGCTGTATCATTGGGCAAATAAAGCAAGTTGCTGAGCACTGTGTGTGTGTGTGTGTGTGTGTGTGTGTATAATCTTATTTGTAGGAAAGTGAAGAATATTTTAAATATGCTTATAAATGGTTAGCAAAGTTCTGAAAGAACACCGAAGAAACTGGGGACCAATTAAGTTCCTATTTTTACCTTTCAAACTGAGTGTCTTCCTATGAGCTGTGTTTGGTAGCCCTTAACACAAGTCACCTGACATTTAAAATTAAATTTAGATTAAAATAAACGTTTTAAAAAGTATACCCTGCCTGCCGAAGCTAGCACCACCAAGAAGTCATCCTGGCTGTTCTTAAACATTTCCAGTGATGGAGAACTCACTACCTATTAACTGTCAGACAGCATTTTGACCCAGAGCCCCCAGATGGTAGTTAGTTCCTATTAAGACAAGACCTAGGGACTGGCTCAGTCTGAACTCACTCTCCATCATGAGTCCATGAGTTCGAGCCCCACGTTGGGCACAGAGATTCCTTAAAATAAATAAAAATTTAAAAAAGAAAAAGAGAGAAGACCTAGGTTTCAGGGGGCTGGATCTATTACTGCTATCTTTAGGGTTCTGGAGCTGGACAGCATACAATTTTGGCAGATAGTTCTTGGTATTTTTTTCAGGTTAAAAGATGATTTTTTTGAAGATATGAACAGAAACTAATTGGGGGAGGTATCTCCCCTGGCAAGAGCTTTCAAGAGACTAGAGGAAGAGAATAAAAGACTTTTCCAGGATATCATTTTAAGGAGGATATTAAGAGAGTCTATATCTCAAAAGAGCCTTGTTTTCAAAGGAACCTGATCTGTACATGGGGATGGTAAGGGTAACACATACTCAGAATTAAAGAGCATGCATGAATACCAGCGCTGTTACACACCCGGAAAAAGAAATCTTGCTCAGTGGCAAGTACGGAGTGATAGTGTGGACCAGGTCACCCATGGGGAACGCCGGGTCAAGTGACCGGACTTGGTCTGGGTTTTGAGAAGTGGGGAGTGGGGTAGGTGCAGGGATGCGGGCATTTGGCAGGGAGGGCAATGCCATGAACTGAGATGGGAACCCACAGGGACAGTGCATACGAGCAGGTGTCAGGGCAGGTGGAAGGTGTTTGGGGGACCCCTCTTTCCTTTTAGAGGGCGATGCCCGGAGGAAGAATTATACCCTCCACAACGTGGCCCGTGGGCCTTCTTGCAGAGGCCCCGTGGTCAGCCCCATGGACTCACCTGGGGCAGGTCTTTGGGCTTTGGGCTTGTGGGCGTATGTTTCACAAAGATCCCCTTTACTGGAGAAGTCTGTGGACTGATGGGATTCTGATTTTGTACTGTGTGAAATATGGAAAGTAACGACAGAGACTCTTTTGGAATATTTTAATTAATTTATTTTATTATTTTTAAAAATATTTTACTTGTTTATATATCAAAAGTGAAAAAGCATATGATTCAACACAACTTCAAGAATGTTGGACCCCACATTTGGGTATCCTTATGGGGACTATGTGTAGCTGTCCAGTGCATTACGAGGAACAAACAAAGAACAAAGATTTTTCACTGAAGAGCACAGGGGTGGGGCGGGAGGCAGGTGATTAGGGTCCTATTTGGGTTACATTCATTCATTCCACATCTATGTGCAATTCTTCAACAAATTGGTCTTCATACCATGCCCCCTAGCTCATTGGTTTTCAGAAAGATTATCTAGCTAGGGTAGTTAAGTCCGAGCTCGTGGTCTCTCTCATTCTCCTCTCTCTCTCTCAATCTCTCTCCCCCTCTCTCACGTGTCCACTGCTCACACACAGCAGCCGGAAATGACACATCGAAGTGAGTCACCAATGCGGCTGTGAATCACCCTGTAATTGGGGAAAGTTCTGTCCTGTTAGGTCGTGCAGCCCCTTGCTCTCCTGTTCCTAAATATATTGGAAAATTTTGAAACCACTCTCTCCTCGCTCTAATCTCTCCGACCCACCACATCCTTTTGGTCCCTAAAGTTAGATAATCTTGGCGGGGGTCTTCGCCATCGAGTGGAAGGGCCAGGAAGGGAGAGAAGCCACAAGGCTCGGGAAGCCACAAGGTGGCAGTGTGGGCCCCACCACGCTTGCCGCCCACAGGGGCAGCTAGTCAAGGGGCCCGACTCCTGAGATGCAAGACACAGACCAGCAAGGAACATAACGAGCCAATTCATATAATACATTTTTCTTGAGAGTCCTCTTTCTCTCTCACAAGCACACAAGGACAACGATGTGATAAATACTCAAGCACACCACTGGCATCCCGCCCTCCCCATCAGGAGATTAGAGCCAGGAGCCAGGCACACATCTCACTTTTCTTCCTCCATTCCTGCAAAATAAAGTTAGTGGGAAGCAGAAACCTGCTCCTATGAGTAAACAAGTCACCTACACTCTAAAATAACGTACGCACACTGTTTCTGGGGAGGGTGGCGGCCAGGTCAGGGCGGGTCTCCGCACGGGCGGGCAGGTGCGCCGCCCGTCCGCGGGACCTCTGAGCTGGGCCAGCACAGACCTCGAACCGAAAGGGTGCCTCTCCCACTGGCCTTCTTTGGCCCGCCGCCAGCCTCCTCAGCAGTGGCAGACAGTGCAGGAGTGACAGCAACGTGACTGGAACACAAATCGTTTCCCCCAAGCACACAAAAGCTCCCGTAAGCCTTGGGGTGCCATCCTGCCGGGGTCTCGGTGGGTCCCAGGTCTGCAGACCCGGACGGGCACAGCAGCTGCGCCAGTGGTCGTCCGAGGTTTCTAGTCTGGTGCGGAGACCCGGCTGTGCTTCGGAGGTCTCTCCGGGGGCCTCCACCGGGGAGTTTTCCTGAAGGGTCCTCCTCCCCACTCCTGGGAGAGGCTGAGGTCTGGGAGGCAGATTCAAAAAATTTACCTTTTTTTTTTTTTTTTTCTAAAGGGCAAATGCCTTCTTTTTCCTCCAGAAAAAAAATTAATTTAAAAATGTATTTTTGTTTTCCTTTAGAGTTCCTTCTTCTCGATACATCTCCAGTTCTGTCCCAGATGAGGGTTGCTGTGCTCACGGTCAGGGTTCCATCACTTGGCCCATGAAGAGGACCGTTCCTGAGGACGGAAGACGCGTGGGAGATGAGAACGCGTGCGGAAGAAACAGCACGGCTCACGCAGCCCCATGTTTATGGATGAGCCGCGATGTGAGAACGTGAGTGAGCTGTCGGGAGTCACAGCTGCTGTTGGCACTAAGCTGGGGCCGGGGTCCTGGCACGGTCCTCTGTTGGCGACAGAGCATCCTCCCTGAATGGAGGAGGTGGGGCCGAGCTCTGGATTCTTTGTCTGGAGGCCTCTTGGGGTAGGAGGGAGTGTCTACACCTGTCTCGACTGGCGCCTGAGGCGGGAAGATGGGGGGGCGAGGGAGGGAGGGCAGGGGCATCGCGGCCCCAGCTCACCTGTGGGGTTGTGCCGTACCACGAAGAGGAAGGGTCTGTCCATGATGATCTCCTCGGGGGCCATTCGGGCTGAGACGATGATGGCTAAGAGAGAAGGAACAAGGATCTAGAACAGAGGGACTGGGCACTGGTGCCTGGGCTGATCAGCAGGGACCCCCCGACACGGGCCTTCTGATGGGAGCCTTGAGGGGGAGCCGAGGCTTGGCTGTTCTCCTGGCTGTGAGCCTTAACAGTTGAGGGAAGTCCTCAGAGGCCTGGCTTCCACCAGGCGTTTCGCTGAGATCTGTCAGCTCCTCACGAACAGCCATTTATGTAAGTCTTTATAGTGCATCTTGGTGAGCAAGTTCCTTGAGCTGACTAGCCACTGGGAGAAGAAGCCAGGCTTCCTTTGGGTTGGGGGGCTGCCTTTTCACCTTCAGGGGACCTCTGGAGCCATCGGGTGAGGGACCAGGCTGCCAGGCCAAGTGGGCCTGCCTTCTAAGCTGAAAAACTCTGGTGGGGTTCCGGGGCGATGCCCTTGGCACCGGGGGCAGGGGGAGGGGTACCCCTCCACAAGGAGAGTCTGGTAGAGCAGGGCCGCGGGGTTCATCCCACATGTAGGCCCCCTGGGCTGAGACCCCCCCCCCGGGCCCCACCTGAGCCCGACTCACCTGTGGAGGAGGACGCCACCGTGCCGCTCTCATTCACCTCGATCTTGACTTTCTGCAGCGCCTGCGACACGTACAGTCCCTCTTGATCTGAAACACAAGCAGATCCGAGGGTAGATCAGCCGGGGTTCTCAGAGACACACTCCTTTGTCCTCTTGGGGGCCCCACAGTCCGCCAGCGGAAGAAGGTGGAAGGAAAATCTCCTACCTGAAAGACTCGAGAAGTCCGCCTGGCTTGGCCTAAACATGTCGGTCATCCCCAAGTTCGCCAGGGGCCCCCGGAGGTTCACTTCGCTCTCCAGGGAGAACCTGGGGACAGGAGCAGGGACCGGCTCAGGCTCCGGCCGCGCCTTGCGGCCTCTCCCAGTCCCAGCCAGTGTAGCCCCCTCCCCGCCCGGCTGGCCGCCGGACAGGATGGGGACAGATGTGAAAGTGGAGGGAGGCTGGTCTTTTAAAATCTGTGTGGACGGTCTAATAGAAATGAACATTCTCTGCCATCTCCCCGCCCCGCGGAACCTGGTCTGGAGATTGTGTTTCCGGGACCTAATTCTGAGAGGACTCCAGCAGAGAGACTCCGGGTGCCCCCCACTTCCCACTGGGGCTCTCTTTAACTCGGCTCTCACTTTCTAGGGATGGGGGTGTGGTGGGGAGGGGCAAGAGCGTGCAAACCAGCTAAATTCTCCCCTGTCCCCAAGCCTGGCATTACAGCATCTGGAAATTCGGGGTAAGTGTGGTGGGAGGCTTCTCTATAATTCTGGAATGACCCAGCCTCAGCCTTCTCCACCCTCTGTGCCTCTGCAGCAGGATTTTTAAAATCTGCTTTGTTGGAAGCCAGCTAGAAGCTGCTCGGGCTCCTTTTGTCTCCATTGTTTGGACATTGACTTGAGTCGAGGGGGGTGGGAGAGGGTCTTTCAAAGGCCCGATCTATCTCCTCTATCTCCGCACCTCCACCATTTCTCTGGCTCTTCCTTTGGCTGGCTTTGGCCGGGTATTCTGAGGGTGGTAAGTGTGGGGGCACGGTCTAGAAAAGCTCCCCGCCGCCCTCCGGTGGAAATAGGAGGAGCGAGGATGAGAGGAATCTTAATCAAACCCAGGCCAGAGTGTTTCCCATCAGCTTCCCACATATGTCCCTACCCTGCAAATGTCACATCTGGGAAACTGGAGGTGGGGTGGGCCTTGCAGGGAGCCCTGGGGGAGGGGAGGGGCAGGTAGAAGGGCGTTGAGGGGTTGGCAAGGGTGGGAAGAGTGAGGGCTGACTTACTTGGGCAGCACCAAGAGGCGGAGCCGTCTGGTCATATTCCCTTTCCACTGGCTGATGAGCTGGGCATCCAGGATGTTGGTGAGGGCAGAAAGAGGCACCTCTTTTTCATAGGGAGCAGCAATGAACATGCTGAGCGTGTCCCCGTGGTAGGGCAATTCCAGGATGTCGTAGTAATGGCCGTCGGGGGTAGAAAACTCGGCTGCGAAGACACCAGATTGGTGCGCTGAAAATGGCTTCTGCTCTTGTTGCTTCTCACCCAGCACTGGGCTTTCAACGAGTTCGGTCTCCCCCGCTCTTTCTGGAACCCAGTTTTCCACCCAGGCTTTGGAGGCTCCCCCAGTCAGAGTTTCTAATCCCCATTTCCTTCCTCTTCTGCCAATTCAATATCTTCTGGTTACCCTGTTTCTTTTTGGCCTTCTTGGCCTTCACTCCCCTGTCCCCCACACCCAGCCACTAATTCATCCCCATTCTTCTCTCCTTCATCTCAACGTCCACCTAAAGGCCTTCCCCCCGCAGGATTTGTGAGCTCCCCCTTTGTAATCACACTAGAAACACTGGCGGACCAGGGACAGGGATCACGTGGTCATGTGTGGGCTGGAGGGACTTTCTGGATGTCAGCTTCGTCTTGCATGAGCTAAAGCTACTTTTGGCTGCTCCCATTATCCCAACAGCTGCTGCTTAGGGAGTCTTTGGCAAAGCTGGGCTACATTCGGGGCTTTCTCCTCCCTGGGAGGGGAACATCCGGGGGGATGAGGTATAGCAGCGCTGGGACTTTTGGAAGGAGGTCTTGAACTTACTGTAGTTGAACTTGTTGGTCTGAGCCATCATGGGCACGGAGACGGTGCTGCCATCGGATTTGTGGAAGAGGCGGTGGTGGGTGCTCGACTTGGGGAAGGGCGTCTTCCACTGGCCGTTGAAGTAGAGGGCGTTCACCAGCATCAGGCGCGTCAGCTGGTCCACGGCCCCTCTGCCCAGTAGGTCACCAATCATGCCTACGAGAAAGCCAGGTGAGCGGTGATGGGGCCAGATAGGTTTCAGTCCTATTAGCGGTTTCCCCTCGGTCCTCGGACTGGACGGGTGTGTTCGAGGCAGACCGGGGGTGTAAGTGAGCCTGGCTGGCTGTGATCGACCTGTTCCGTCTTCCTAGGGGTCTCGGGAGAGCTTCCCGCTCAGCTCACGCTCCGGCCCTGGGATCCTGTCCGGGATCAGGCTCAGAGACGAAGTCTTCCCCTACTTTGGGTTTCCCCTCATTTGGCGCCCTAAGCTGCAGTCTGGGGGACCTGTGTATGCTTCTTGTGGTCGTTACCGTTCTTAGGGCATCTCACAGCCCTTCTGAGGGCTGCCCGTAGAGAGAGTTCGCGGGAGGGCCTACTTAGGAAAACAAAAATGCTCTGATTCTTAGAGCGCCTGACGTGCGTATGGAGAAGAGCGTGCTGACGAGGAGAGGCCGGGATGCTGGGGATTTGTTTCCAGATCCCCTTCCTCTGTAGGCCCTCCGGCCTTGCCTCCTGTCCCTGCCGGCTCACCTTTTGTGTGTCTCTTCACCCAGTCGTTGACGATGAACCTGGCTCTCTCCACCTCCGAGAAGTCCACCTGCTTGACCGTGGTCCGGAAGAGCCTGAAGAAGTGGGTCATGAAGCCGCGAACCAGCTTCAGATCCCGCTGGACGAAGATGGCGTCCGCAGTGCTGATCTCGTCCTTGTTCCACGGCCCCATGAGTTCCTTGTACAGTTGGCGGAGGGCAGGCGCCATGCCCTCCTCTGTGACCGGACAGGACAGGGAGGACACATGAGCTTATGTTGAGCCCAGGGTCCCCCACCGAGCCAACTTCCCCCATGAGAGGCCCAATCCTGCTGGATTGGGGTCTGGATGGGGCTCTTCTGCCCCCACCCCCCACCCCGGGACCTCTGGAGGGACATTTCCTTCCAAACCTTACCTCTTCTTCATCTCCCTCTTTTCCTCAAAAACCTCAGGTCCTAACCCTTTTGTGGGCTCAAATATTTTTCTCTGCCTTTAAGTTATGAACGCTACATTTTTTTCTTAGCTGCATAATAGTGATGAGAAGCATTCCACCCACAAAATTCGATTGAACCCTTACAGCCGCTCTGTGTGGGAGATCATTTTATTGTCCCCATTTTGCAGATGAGGAAACAGGTCCACGGAGCATGAAGGTCACGCACTTAATAAGTGGTTAGCCGCATCCCCTGGCCTGTACCCCTAGTGACCGACTCTGGGCCCCGTGACACAGGGCGTGCTGGGAAGATGGGGCACAGCTCTCTGGCTCGGCTCAGCTGGGGCCGGCTTTCCCCCTGCTTCTGGTTGGTGGCGCCCCTGTCCCAAGAAATCGGGGTGAGCACCCGCCCGCCGCCCGCTCTGCCCCGTCTCTCACCATCAATCTGGAACCGCATGGCCTCTTGGATCTGCTGCCGCGTCTCTCCTGCTGTGGTCAGCTGCAACATGGCCAGGACGGAGGCCACGCCATAGGGGGAGAAAACCATGTTGCGGTCCTTGGAGGCCTGTGCCACCTGCTGAAACACCTTCACTCCGAAGTCTGTGGCCAGTTCCGCCGCCCTAATCTGGCGGGGGGAGGAGGCCGATGCTTCACCAAAGACGAGGGCCAGGCCCAGGGCTAGGCAGGCAGAGACTGCAGACATCTGCATCCTAGAGCAAGTAGAAGAGGATCTGGTGGGGGAGAGTTCTGGAAGAGGGGTGGGGGGGCCCGGAGACGGGCCCCCAGCCACAGGCCAGGCTCTCTGTGTTTGCCGCGGGCAGGTGATTCGTGAACACGAGGACGAGAGTCCTTAAGGAACCCTGAGGGCCCCGATTCTGAGCCTTCCCCTCCATCTCAGCCCCAGGGAGTCTTGGGTGCAGTTCTACCTGTAGGACTCTCCCAACCCCCTAGCAGCACCCTTCAGTGTCTCTCCCTTTGCGGCGGGGGGGGGGGGGAGACAGGGCAAAAGACTAAATTATAATAATGCCTTTGATTTGCATAATGCTTTTAATTCTCTCCCAATGCTTTCACCGCCGTTCATTCGTTCAAGTTAGGAGGCATGAGAAGCCCCTTCCCAGAGGAGGGCTGGGAGTCCTGATGCAGAAGGACAGAGAACCCAGGCCCTTGTTTCTGGACGCTGGGGTTGTGGGTGGGGCCCCGCGACCTTACATCAACTCAGGCCTGCAGGGCTCCAGCGTCGAGAAAAGAGGAAAAGTGGGGATCGTGGATGGAGGGCGTTTTGCGGGGGGGCATTTCACAGAGGGGCCTTCTTGTCCTTAACCCAAGGAAGAGACGGAGAGGTTTGGTTTTTTTCTCTCTTACCTGAAGTTCTCAAAGGTGCCTTGCGATTGCCAGCTGCTGCTCCTGCCGACGGTGGCGATTCTGCTGCCCCAGAGGGGGTGTGGCTCCCTTGACAGTGCTCTTGGCCCCAGCCAGCTGCAGCTGTGTTCCTCGGCAGCCTGCTACCTCCCTTTATACCTCTGTGGGCAGGAAGTAGATGAACTCATGGCTCAGCCCCACCCACTTTCTGGCTCTGGAAGTCCGGCCAGGCCCCCTCCGCACCTCCCTCTGCCAAACTCGCTGAGGCATGTGTGTGCGTGCTACTGTGTGTGTGTACGTGCGGAGCAGGGTCAGGAACAACTGAGCAAGCCCCGCTTGCCTTGGCCCAAGAGCCTCCCTGGATTTGCTGCCCCGTACCTGTGTCCCTCTCTCTCAGATGATCTGCCACCTTGACCCCTGGCAGGGCCAGACGGCCCCAGATACCCCGTGTTTGCAATGACCTTCCCCCGTGCTCGGCTGGGGAGAAACAGTTTACATTTCTTCCTTTTCTTTCGGAGACACGGGTCTCCTCCCTCCTCTTGGCCTCATCCCAGCAGCCAGAGGGCACGGAGCGTGCCATGTGATTGGGTTTTGACTGTCTAGGACATGAACACGCAGAGGGCTCCCTTCCGTTTTTTTTCTTCTTCCCTCCCGGGGGCCCGCCAGCCCGTCGATGATACACAGCTGACTCTCCCACGTGTCCAGACTCTCGCGGTGCCCCTGGGGCTCTCTTGGGTGCCAACAGCCGTGTCTGGAGGGGGTTTGAGTGTGCTGGGTGGGGCGATGGAGGATGAGAGGGGCCGGGGGTTAACGGGGTAAAGCCTTGGCAAGGAATTCGGAGCCTGGGGAGAATTACATCTTATCCTTTCCTTGAGACGCAGACACCCATAGGGCTGGAGCAGCCAGTGAGAGGGTCCATTTGTGGCCATTTGTTTGTGGGGTGCGCCTTTAGACCCCTGGGCTTGGAGGTGGAGGAGGGACCCGACAGCCCTAGAGAGGGTAGGCCCGGGCCAGAGGCTGGCGTGTGGGACCGCACTCGGGTGTCTGGGGGCTTGGCAGGCCTGGCTGCGTGCCCAGGCTGGCGTGGGCAGAGGGGGTGGCTGGGTGGGGGGATGCAGCCCTTGACCCGCCGGGCCACACACTGTCTTGCTGAGTGTAGGTGGTGGGGTTCAACCGGGAGTATCCATGGAGACAGCCGATAGCAGAATCACAGGAAGTTTAAGTGGGTGGAAGCGTCGGGATATTTGTTTTGGATTTTTTCAGCAAGCAGATGCCAAGGGCAACCACAGCTGGACGGCTTTTCCCACTCGTCCTCTGCCTCCGCCTCCGTTTGTTTTCTCCGTTGCCCCTCTGAGTCAGGTGGGGAGGGGGTGGCAGGGAAAGAAGGGCAAACCTCAGTTGGAAAGTTAGGATCACCCACCCTTTTCCAGTACAGGACTGTTCCCATGTAACTTCTTCTTGTTTATGTCCTTCTCCTCTACTGGTCCGGTTTGCAGGCCCTGAGAGAGTGGTTAAGCCTGAGGAGGCGATTACTCCCGACCTCTCTCAAATGAAGACAGAAGCGCCGCCCTCAACCCATCTCCTACCCCCAGAAATGCCCCCCAGTGCCCCCCTCCGCCCCTGGGGGCACGAGGGGGACGGGGATGTGGGCGTCAAGGGTGGGAGTGCCAAGCCCCAAGCTAGCCAGGCAGTGGGTGGAGCGGGCCGGAAGGGGGCCCCGGAGGTGCCCCCCTGGCCGGTCCTCTGTAGCCTCCTTGAGCTGAGCCTCCTTCCCTTCCGTTGGCCATACCGGGAGCCATCGTCCCTCGGCCGGCCTCGCCCGGCCAGGCCTTAGCCTAAAGGCCCTGCTGTTTTCTGTGGACAGCCTGGGTCGTGCCAGGGCAGTGGCCAGTTCTATCCCGGCTCCTGGACCTACGGTTGATCCTGACGGCATTCCCCAAAAGACCCTCTGTTCCCAGGCTTGGAAGGGAGCAGCTCTGTGCCCCGCTGGGGACAGCGGGAACGCTATTGACTCGGGCTGAGTTTCCGAAGGGCTGACTTGATAGAGGCTTTTTCCCAAACTAGAGGGAACTCTTGGGTATCTGGTGGGTATGAATTAGAAACTGAGGCAAGGCCCAGTGTCAGTGGGTCCCATGCTGGGGTTTCTGACTCTTCCTTTGACTTTCTGAAGAGCTAGGGCTGCTAGATGATCTAAACCCAGACTTGACCCTGGTCCCTGTCACTCGTCTGTGTGTCAGGCCTCGCTTCCTCCCTGTCTGTCTGTCCTCTGGAGACCTTCCACACGTCTCCGTGCAGCCGGGTCCCCCGCTGCCCCCGAGGGACATCTATGCGACGCCCTTCTCAGAATCCATCCTGACTCAAGGGGCCGTCACTTTCCCTCCTATTCCTGAACCCCAAGCGAACAGCCTTGACCCAATCACCTTGCTCAAGCCGTGGCTCTTTTGTAAGGAGTCAAACAGACAGAAAGAGAAAAGTCCCTGCTTTTGAAATTGCTCCATCTCTGATCCCAGAGGGTCAGAGATAAGAGGGTGAGTTATGAGACTGTGAATTTCTGGGGAAGTTTCAGTTCCAGCCAATTGGGAAAGATGTAGCCATATGTCCGCCAGCAGGTGGTTCACAACCAGACCAGAGTCACACTTTCCATGACTGTCCCCTACTGCACATCCACAGGCCCCAGCCGCCCCGCTCGCTTCTGGCCTCCGAGCACGGGTCTTCCCCACACCCTCACCTCCTGCCTTCCGGCTGCCCTCTGGCCTCTCTCCTCTCTTCCTCTTTGCTTTCCCTTTGCTGTCCCAACACCACCACACACCGGGTTTTTCACTTTCCCTTTCTCTTCCTGGGACTCCCTCTTCTTGACTTCCCTGTTCAACCCTTGGTCAACAGGTTTCCGCCCCTACTCTCGGCCACGGGAGATTCTCCCACTTTCCCCCTTTCTCTCTCCCGCTCTCTCTGACTCAGACCCCCTTCCCTGGCTTCTCCTCTTCCAGAAGCCCTTTTACAGTCAAATACTCAGCTCCGAGTCTTCCTGTGGGGAGGAGAGCGCTCCCCCTATCAGTTACACAGGCTCCCTGGAATGTTGGGGCCGGCCTCCTGATTCTTGGTGATTTCACTGGGAGAGCCGCGGGTGGGAGAAAGACAGGGTCCTACTAACTCACAGCACTATTTCTGGCCTGGGTGCTCTCCAAACAACACGGCGCCAAAAATAGCCTGTGTTTGGGTTGGCCTGGCTCTGCCCCTCTCCCCGGAGTGAGCTGGGGCGAATGGCCTGTCTCCAGGCCTTTCCTCAATTAAGATCATGCCCCTGGGACCCCGACAGGCACGGGCCACCTTGGCGTGTCCAGGGTCCCTTCTCACACGGGTGCCATGCCCGATGTCCCCTCCTCTGCCTCCACAGCTCCCTCTCCCTTCTCTGGCCCCTGCTGGCCTTCTTTCCTTAAACTCCTATAAACCTACGGCCTGAAGAAGGCAGAAGGACAGCCCCCAACCCACCTTCTAGCCCTAGCCTTTCTTGTCCGCAGCTGCTTTTTTTCTGCAACTCTATCCCAGCGTTTCAGAGCAGGGGGCACCTTGAACCATTTAGTCTGGTCCTTCAAATTTGCGGGCCCGGGCCCGGGCCCTGAGGTCTGGGGCGTGAAGTGTGTGAGGCACGGCGCCGTCCAGTGGGGGAGAAGAGCAGTCACTGCCACAGACAGACCTGCCCGGGCACACGGATCTGACACCTTGCTGGTCGTGTGTCCTCCGGCACCACTCGGATGCCACAGTCTCCTTTTCTGTAGATCAGCGTGTAGACGACGGTTGATAGAGAGACTGAGGATGACCCCCATCTTCTGAAATACTGCCTGTGAGCGTGCGGGATGCTCCGGGCTCTCAGCAAGGGGCAGCCGGCCACGCTCGGGGACAGAACAGGGGCCCAGACGGCTCGCGCTGTTAATCTTGATACAGCGCCATCTCCTTGATGTCACAGGTCCTGTCCATCTCCCTTGGCCTGGGGTGAGCGTCGGTGTCAAATGCCAGCGCCCCTCGTCCGCTCCGGGCCACATCTTCCTACTGCCGCCCCCGGGCTGATGGGGAACCTCTGGCTGTTTGCCGATTTGAGATCTTAGGAAGATCTTGCTCTCTGGGCTTTGGGGTCACACGTGGACCTCCCTGACATTCGACGTTTGCCCCGATCCCCCGAGCATACAGGGAAGGAGGGGAGCTTGTTTTAGCAAAAGGTAAAAACCCAACAGCGCTTGACCAACTCTTCTAGTCCTGCCCTCTTCACCCATTCTCTGCCACTCACGTCCCCGGTCCCTTGTCGAGTCCCCACACACTTCACCCGTTGCTCACACTTCCCCTGTCGCGCGGTCAAGTCTGTGCTCAGCAAGCCTACTGTGCTGTCGCCGCGTCTCATTGATTTTTATGCCCCGCGGGGGCCCCCAGGGGCAGTATCCTCCTGGGGGGCTCTCTCCTAATGTCGCTGTTCAGTGAGTACCGAGACCCCCACACCGCCCAGGCCAGAGTGAGCCTCCTCTCTTGGGGGAAAGAGGCAGAGGGAGCGAATGGGGCCCAGTGTGGCCGCAAGGGGAAGTCTGATGAGCAGGGAAGGGTGGGGTGTGCAATTTCTGGGGTAGCTGTGACCGCAGGGGCGGCCGGTATCAGCCAGACGAGGCCGTGCAGGCCTGTGCGGCAGCCCAGGGCCACCTTCCATTTCTCTTTACTCATGTATGTGGGTTGTCCAGCTCTGATTCACTTCTTTCATCCTTACCAGAACTTGTTCCTCGTTCTCTGGATTCCTGAAACTCCTTTGTAACTTTCTCTGGACACATCTGTTTTATTTCACCCGGGCTGTTGTGTGAATCTTGGCTTCTCCGAGATGGCCAAATATTTATCGACAACAAATGTTCGTTGGTGTGATTTACAGAAATAGACACTTCTCCCTCCCTGAAGGAACGGACACGCTTACTGGGGCAGATGTCATGGGTACACGATCATTAGATTAAAACGTACAACTGTCTCTATGCCAAGTTGTGGGCCAGGCTCGAATGTGGGGGGAAGGCTCCCGGAGGCAGAGGGACTGGTGCTGGTTTACAAGGGAGAGGCATGGGGCGCCCGGGTGGCTCAGTGGGTTAAAGCCTCTGCCTTCGGCTCAGGTCATGATCTCAGGGTCCTGGGATCGAGCCCTGCATCGGGCTCTCTGCTCAGCAGGGAGCCTGTTTCCCCCTCTCTCTCTGCCTCCCTCTCTGCCTATTTGTGATCTCTCTCTCTCAAATAAATAAAATCTTTAAAAAAAAAAACAAACAAAAACAACCAAGGGAGAGGCAGCCTGGGCTCGGTGGGGAGGCAGGGAGGTCCGGAGGGATGGGGTGGGCCCGGAAGGCACAGAGCCACATGGGGGATGGGAAGAAAACACGCCCACCCTCTCTCTGTGCCTTCCTCTCCGGGGACCAATTTTTTTGTCTTCTGGCTGAGGCTTCTTGCCTCTGTCTTGCCCTCCCAAGGATGAGCAGGCCGCCACTCCTTCTGTACCCGCCTTCTAGTTCCTTGAAATAGATGTACTCGTTCTAGTCTGGTTTGGTTCCCAGCTCTGGACACCGTGGCTTCACTGAGCAAATGCCCAGAGAGATGATGACCCGGGTCAGTGGGGGACCTGGCGGTGGCCGAGGTCCCAGGGATGAAGCGGCCTGCATGATACTGTATGGATGGAATTTGCCACTGGAGAGTCAGGGACCTCTCGAGTCACTGACCATTCCCCCCCTCACTTCCTTGCCATATGGAAGCAGGCTCTCTCTGCATGTCTTTCCCTCTGAGTCACCCCACGCCGCTCGGGGAGCAGCCGGCCTGATGAGCAGTAATGCACCCGGGCTGCTGGCGCGCTTGGCTCTACCAGGGCCCATGACCCTTCCCGTGACCTTCCCCGGAGCTGCCGCTGGGTCCGGGAGAATGGGCGCCGTGTGCCCACTCTCGACACAGAGCTCTCTGCGGGTCCCCCGTGCAACCAAACCCTGCTGGCTCCGCTTATCCTGCCTCCTTCCCTTCCCTTTCTCCCCGAGACAGACACCACGACTCAGACTAGACGCCTTCTGTAGAAAGAGGCAGACATGGCCCGAGGACCAGCAGGAGCGTCTGGGCAGCTTCCTTGGTCCCTCTGAGCCTCCATTTTTTCTCTTCTGCAAAGTGAGGAGGAAGATGCCATTTTCATAATAGTGTCATTAGGGTTTCAAGGGGCAGCGTGGGTGAAGTGATTGAGTGTATCTGTCCATACAGAGAAAATGCCCTGTAGGTTTCAGTTGACTTTAAAACCTGTATTCCGGGCCCCTGGGTGGCGCAGTTGGTTGAGCGACTGCCTTCGGCTCAGGTCATGATCCCGGAGTCCCGGGATCGAGTCCCACATCGGGCTCCCAGCTCTATGGGGAGTCCGCTTCTCACTCTGACCTTCTCTCTCTCACTCTCTCTCTTTCCTAATAAATAAATAAATAAAATCTTTAAAAAAAAAAAAATTTAAAACCTGTATTCCTGGGGCGCCTGGGTGGCTCAGTCGGTTAAGTGTCCAGCTCAACCTCAGCTCAGGTCTTGATCTCAGGGTCGTGAGTTCGAGTCCTGCATCGGGCTCCGTGCTAGGCATGGAGCCTACTTTAAAAAAAAAAAAAATCTTGTATTCTTCATTTTTCTTCCCGTGTGTCCTCTCTTAAGTCCCTTGGGTCCCAAGTGGAGCCTGGGACCCCTGTGCTAGAGGGGGGTCAGCTAATTGGGCCCTCAGGTAAGGAACCCCAGAAGCTCAGCCGATGGGGTGGACAAAGCCCCCACTGGGGCAAGAAGGGCAACCAAGTGTTCTGGCCCATGTCTGGCACTGGCTGGAGGGGACCAGGTTCCCGTGGCTGCCCGATGAAAATATGATCACCGTGTTAAGAACTTGGGTCTGAAGCAGGTGCTTAGGGCTGGCAGTGGCTGCTGTCCCTCGTCGTCCAGGACCCAGAATTATACGATGCCCTCCTCCTGAGTCCCTTGCCTAGGGCGCCTTGTTGTGCCCACCCCCGAAGTGTGTCAGGAAATAGCGGGACTGGGAGTAAAGGCTGATGCAGCCAGAGTGAGTAATTTATTCACATCGCAGCTCTGCCTCCAGGGTGGGGGTGCTGGGGGAAGGAGCTGGGGCTGCAGGGGTGAGGGGAGCCGAGGTGGCAAGGTGAAGCAGTTCAGACCTGACAAGGGCTCCAGGGCTGGCAGGGCAGGCTGACCTGGGGTGCCTTTAACTCCCTGGGAATTGGACTTGGGCTCTTTCCTGGAGCCGCCATGTGGGCCAGCGTCTAGGGCGGGAAAGAGGAGGCATGAGGCACACCTGCCCCTTCTCCTGACCTTGTGCAAACCCACAGGAAGTGCCAAGGGCAAGGGAGTTGGCACAGGCTGGGCAGTCCTGCCTGTCACCTCCACCTTCCACCCCCTGCCCTGCTACCACATTGGAGATTGGCCTCAGGCTTGGGCCTGTCAGGCCTCCCTGACTTCCTTAGAACCGGGGTGGGGGGGGGGGGTCTCGCGCCAAATCTCAGGGAAACCAGTTGGGGATTATGAAGTCCCAGGTTGGAGGGTGCGTCCCGGTCTGTGTGAAGCCTCTCCTTGTGTCTGCCCTAGGCTTGCTCCCTGGGCTCACACGGCGCCCTGCAGGGGAAGGGCTCGCCCACCCGCGGCGGACACACCGCAGGCCCCACAGAAGAGGCCCGAGGCCCTGCCCAAGGAGGAAGGTCAGTTTCCCACTTCCTGCTTCCCCTTCGCTGTCCTCAACCCCTGTCCTCGCCACGAATGGTCGAGGTCCTGGCCGCTGGCCAGCACTGTCTGGACAGGAGGAAACCAGGATATGAGGCCTGGCGGTAGGGGCAGCAGCAGAGCGGTAAGACAGAACATTGAGTCCTCAAGAGCAAAATTCCACCGGAAAGAAAACAATACATGGGAGACAGAGTCACTCTCCAGAGAGCAGGGGGACAAGGAACGGGACAGGGCCTTCCTGCCACAAGCAGGTAAACAACCCGCAGCCTGTGGAAGCCCCCTCGTGAGCTGTCTGCCAGATATGGATGCTGGCATGGAAAGCTAGATGTCTGGATCCTGCTTTGCAACAACTGGAAGAAATGGTCCCTGGCCCCCTTTCCGGCTTTCTAAGGCCGATGAGTGCCTCTAGGGGGAAAACAGGATTTCCTGCCCAGGTCAGGGGGATCAGAGGGAGGCCAAGGGCAGAGCTGAAGGAGCGTTTGGCAAAGAAGGCCAGCCACGCAGAGGCTGGGATAGCCCCTGCCCCAAATGGCTAGTGGGCTGCCAGAAACCGAGTATGACCACTCTAGGTTCTAGGGCAGGCTTTGGTGAGCTCAGAGCCTGTGGGGGCTCCATTTGGGATGAAGGAGGCCAGGCCAGGCCAGGGTGGAGGCCAGCTTAGGGTCCCTCACCATATGCAATCTCAGGGGGGCAGCTTCCTTCCTCTTTCGGAGCCCAGAAGGAGCTTCCGTCTGGAAGAGATGGAAAGAGACATCCCAAGAGGGCCGCAGTGGCCCTGGGATGCTTCCCAGCCTCCCTTGCTGGTGAGGCTGGGGGAAGGAGAATGCTGAGCGTCTGAAAACTCCCGCCAGGCTGCCTGGGTTTGTGGGTGCCCCTGTTGATGGATTCAGGCAGTTTCTGACCTGCACATCCATTCATTCCTAAGGTGCTGGGGTCTACATGCCTCTTCTTTAGAGGTTCGGGGTAAAGGTCCCTTCCCCAAACTTCAGCGGTACCCAGACTTCTCCTTTACTGTGTCCCACGGCTCCCCTTCCTACCCCTGACCCCTTCCTTCCCCAGAGCAGCTGCTGAGCAAGGAACTGGTCCCCACTCAAGCCATTGATGATGTTACACTCTCCCTGGCCACACCTGCTCAGGAATGGTGACGCTCTGGGTCTTGATCTGGGGGCTCTCTGGGACTGAGATTACAACCTGAGACACTCCCTCCCCTCCCCACCCCCGCAGTGAGTAGTGTGCGATTTCAGACCCTTGTGGCTCCGAGGTGGCTTTTGGAGGCCACCTTGGAGTGGTGGCCAACTCCTTGCATTAGGAAGAATCTGCCTGACAGTGTTCCCCGAGGCCTTGAGCCCGGGTGGCCTGGTGACAGGGAGCCGCGGTCCCTGGAGGGGGCTGGGGAGGAGGATGTGCCACGCTGCCCTTTGACCCACCTGCTCTGTTATGGTAGCAGTTTCTCGGCCCTGTTCATGTGCGTGGGCTGGTTATCGGTTGACCTTGGACTTCAGGCTGGATGTGGAGATGGGTGGGGAAGGCAGAGAGGAGATGAAAAGCTGGTCGGGTCCCAGGCACGTAGGGACTGTCTTTAGGGCCAGAGAAGCCAGAACGGGCCTCGAGTGCCTCAAAGAGGGACACATGAAACGCTCGGGAAGGCCCCTGTGAGAGCCAGCCCGACAGCTGGGCCTGTAAGACGTCACTGTCCTGCGGTCACCTGCAAGCTTTCACGGCGAGCAGCTTTTATTGCCTTTTCTGCCTGCGGGGCAGGTAAAGGTGCTGGGGTGGGAACCAGGGTTCTGGCCCTGAGGGATTTAGGGCCCTATTCTGAAGCAAGGCAGCTATAAAGACAAGGAGTTCCGAGCAGGGGTGTGCCAGATGCCTCTTGGGTGATGTGGGAAATCAGGCATCCAGCCAAGGGAGATCTGAGGCCCGGGGCAGACAGCGAGGGGCCCATGGACCCGACCTTTGGGCTAAGGCAGGAAGGGCACGGTGGAGAGGACGGGGAGGGCATGTCGGCCTGGAGAAGCAGTCCTGTGGGGAGAAGGGCCTGGGAAGGGAGAACACCGCAGAGGGCCGAGGGATTCACCCTGCGTGTAGGTGCCTGGTGGAGCCTCCCTGCTCCGTGCGTGGAACCCACCCGCCCGGACCTGCTCTCTTAGTCAGTCCCTGTGCTGGGTACTCCTGCCCCTGCAGCCCCGGGTGGTGATGAGGCTCCCGTTATTCACAGCCTGAGCCGACAGCCGGCTCCCTGAGGCGCACTCCCCCTTTCCCAGAGTACAGCCCAGCCTGCCAGCTCACCGCCCTCAAGGGCTGGCCCCAGACCCAGACGGCCTCTGCGGGTCATGCCAGGGTTGGCGGGCGCTCGGGGCCCTGCGGCGGGAGACCTCCCCCTCCTCCCGAGCCCTCCGCCCTGCACAGGTGGGCCCTGGCAAAGGATCGGGCGGTCTGGGGAAGCAGAAGGGCAACTGTCTCATGTCCAAGGTCTTGCTCCTTCAGAGTGGACACCAGTGGAGTTACCGAGGGACCAACGGGAGAGCTTTGGGGTCTAGGACATGTAGGAGGGAGGCCTTCTCACTCCGAGCTCCTGCTTTAGACTAGTGCCGACGGAACCCATCCGGCTCTGGGTGTATTAGGAAGGCTAAACTCTCAGGACAGGCTCAGGGGACCCGGTCCTCAAGTGATTATCCTTTCAGGAAATGTCATGCCATGCACTCTGTGGCAGTGGCCGAGGTGGGAGGCGGTGGCGGATCCCGGATGGAAAGCCCCTGACTCGGAAACTCCCTGTTATCATTTCTGCGAACCCCAAGGGACTGTAGGTAAGGGGAAGAGGTCCTGTTGGGTCCGGCACACTGAGCTGGTTTCCGGGCTGAGTCAGGCCCACAGTGGGCGCAGCAGGTGGACGGCGCGGGGCTGTGGCTTCTGGTCTGGGCCAGAGGCCCCCCTGCCCTCCCTCGGTGACACGGCTTTCCTGCTAGTGGATGTCAGCTCTGCGGCTGGGCTGGAGGGGGGCAGGCGTGAGGGGGGAGGGGCGGGGGTGGCTGTGGCGGCTGGGGGGATGGGCACCTGCCAGGTCTGTCTTAATTGTGGGGCCTCCCTAGGCCTGCTGGGTTTCTTCTCAAACCCAGTTCCTGTTTGGGGAAGATCAGCAGGAACAGTGGGAGAAAGAAAGAAAGTGAGAAGGCATTCGTGATGGGGACAGGATCTTTTCCTGCTCTGTCTGTTTCCTCCATCTACACCACCTGATTTCCCATTTTCCCACCCATCTCCCCTGCTGTTCTTAGGTAAATCGGCCCTTCACAGAGCCTCCCAAGGGGAGCTGGGATCCTACCTTTCCCCCAAAGGCTTTCCTGCCTCCTCCAGGCCACCCTAAGCTGTCTCTCCTGTGAACTTGAACACTCTTACCATCAGACCCAGAGGCAGACACACCGCTCAGGCCTGGATCCTTCTTCAACTGTACCACCCGTGTTGATTTTGTCTTCCCTACTGGGTGGTGCGCGATTTAGGGGTAGGAACTGTTTGGATCTGCGCTTTCCTCCTCTGGGCCTTAATACTGGCCCGCGTGGGCAGGACTTGGGCCTGACAGCCCGAGTACCTTGAAGTTAACATTGCCTTCTGAGAATTCAATTAGGAAGAAACATGGTTTAGGGTTATTAGCCCTCTGTGGGAATTACCTAGGAGACTGTCTGTCTGTAAATATCCCAAATCCAATTAAGGAGACCTGGGTGAAATCGCAGAAGGACGGATAAGATTGCAAGTGATTTTAGGGACCTAACTGCATTGTTTTCTGCCTGGGGGGTGGGGGGGGGATGCCAACAGAGGGGAGACTTCCCCTCGTTATGAATGGGGCTTCCGGGGAGACCCAACTTGGGGCCAGGTCTCTAGGCTGTGCGGGACGGTTGGTGCTCTGTCCCAGAAACTTCGGGGGTCAGGCCGTGGGGCTGGCTTGTCCCGAGATGGCGTGGATGCCTGTCTTCGAGAGCATCCCGTGCCCAAGCCTTGTTCCGACCCCACTCGATTCTGAAGCTGCCAGCAGAGACATGTCCAGGTGCGACTGTGCCTCTGTCAGTAGATTAACACGCGGGCGTTTGGTTCCTAGCACTAGTCTTTGTGCCCCTGTTGCCGTTAGTTGGCCCCAAGCTGGGGGTGCCCCTGGTGTGCACACGTTAGCAGGGAACCAGAGGGGCCGTGATGGAGTCCCCAACAAGGTCACTTTGTTTGGTGACCCGCCGCTTTCCCCAGCTGGCCATGTCTTCCCTCGACATTTTTGCACTTGCTGTTTGCATTGGTCTCTTAGAGGCAGGGCCCAGGAGATGCCTTCTCTGTAGTGGGCTGATTGATTGGTACATGGGGGTGGGGGCTGGGGGGGAAGCCGCTCAGCCCAGGGGCTCTGTCCCCAGAAGGTGTGGTCCTGAGGGGTGAGGGGAGGAAGGGACGATGAACTTTGACTGGACATCTGTGTGCCAGGCACTGGCTGGATGTGTTTACATTCTGCATCTCGTTTCTTCATGCGGGGGCCCCACGATATCTCACTGCATTCGTTATACAGATGAGGAAACAGGGTCCAGAGAGGTTAAAACCTATGCAGGGTGGGGGAGGGGTGCCGGCGCCTGGCTGGCTCAAGCGGTTAAGTGTGAGCTCAGGTCATGATCTCGGGGTCCTGGGATCGAGCCCCGTGTTGGGCTCCCTGCTCAGCGGAGAGTCTGCTTCTCCCTCTCCCTCTGCGCCCACCCACCACCCCGGCTCTCGGCTTTTCTCTCTCTTTCTCAAATGAATGAATGGAATCATAAAAAAAAAAAGAAAAGAAAAAGAAAGAAAAGAAACCTATGCAGGGGTCACCCATTAATGAGTGCTGGAGCTGGGGTGAATTGTGGCTCCCCTCATCCTGAGTCCCTTTCTCGGAGGAAAGGAGGAACGACCCCAGAGGGGAGGCATATAACCTGTGGTAGGAGAGGGGCTTCTGGGTGGAGAGGTGGACAGGGCTCGGAGGCAGTCCTGGAGGGCTCTGCTCCTTGCCACCCCCTGCGCCCCCACTTGCTCTCAGGGTAGATTTGACAGCTGTGGTCCTCCACGGAGGATTTAATGATAGGAAATGAGCTTCAGGGAAATTCCAGTCTTGATTCTTTGGTGAGGCGCAAACTGGCATGGCGCCCTGCCCGGGAACACCCTAGTAGTGGGCCTCCCCGCCCCCCCCCCCCCCCGTTTACAACCCCCTCTCGCCTGCAAACACCAGCGAGGATGCTTGGCTCCAGCCACACGCAGAAACCCATATGTGAGGCCTGGTCTTGCTTCTCCAACATCTGGACTCCGATCCCCAGCAACCCCCGATCCAGCTTCCGCCTCCCCAGACAACCCACTTCGCAGTGTTGCTTAGACACCCCGGCCTCTTCCTTTTCCTCTCCTGCTGCCTCCCTGAGCCCTTGGATGGTGACACAGGTGCTGTGTCTCCCTGAGCATGGACGTGTGTGTCCTCAGGTCTCTGCAGGCTTCCCGCCCCTCCTGATGTTCCTGGGTCTCCATTCTTTTCTCCAGAGAACCCCGGGGAGCAAGGGCCTGGGCAGAGGCCAACCCAGCAGTGGCCTCCTGGGACCAGCTCTCCATCACTGCCCTGGGGAGGCGCTGCCCACGAGGCCTTCCGGGGAAGCCCATCCCGCTTCCTCCATTCCTTCTGGTTGATGCTTTTCTTTATCGCTCTTCTACCAACTTCCCCCACCACCCTGTCCCACCCCCAAAAGATATCTCTGCCCTGAAGCACAGTGTCTCCTCAGCTTCCAGACTCTTCCTGGCAGGAGAACCACAGAGGCCTGGGGGTGGAGAAGGGGACTAGGGGGTGAGGCAGGAAGTGAGGGGCCTGGCTCCCCCTGCCTGGGCCCTGCAGAGCCACCCCAGGTGAGGAGAGAGATTCTGGGAGTGCTGGTACCCTGGGGTAGGCCGGGGCCTCCCCGCATTCTAGCTCGTTCCCAGCAGTAGGAAACCCATAGAAAAGTGATGGGGGAGGGTTCTGCCTCTCCTGAGCTTGGGGCTGGGATGGGAGCATCCCACATAGTCTCGGGGGGAGCAAGAAGGGAGGTATTAGGGAGCGGCCTATGGGAACAGTCCTGCCCCAGCTCTGTAGGGCCCAGGCCCCCTAGTCCCCTTCTCTGCTCTCAGGAGGTCCCTGTGGTTCTGCCAGGAAAAGTCTGAAAGCTGGGGTGCTGCATTTCAGGGCAGAAATATCTTTTGGGCATGGGACAGGGTCATGGGGGAAGTCTGTAGGAAGAGTGATAAAGAAAAGCATCAACCAAAAGGGTTAGATGAGTAGGGTGTGGCTTCCCTGGAAGGTCTTGTGGGCAGCGTCTTCCTTGGGCAGGGGTGGGGAGGTGGGGGGGAGGGTGATGGAGAACTGGCCCCAGACAAGCCACAGCTGGCCTTGGCCTCTACCCAGGCCCTTGCCCAGCTCCCAGCGATCTTGTCCGTGTTACATCATCTCCAACCTCAACTTCCCCATCTTTGAACCAGGGATGATAGTAATCACTACCTCCCAGAACTGCTGAGGGCACTAAAGGAGGTCGTACATGCAAAGTGCAAAGCAGGTAGGAAGGGGCCCAGCTCAGGGTAAACTCTCAACAGATAGAGTTCATTCATTCGTTCATTCATTCAGTACCTACTATATCCCGGACGCTGTACTATGGGCTTGGCTAGATCAGCGCCCCAAATGGGCAAAATGCCCTGTCCTTCTAGGACTTGCGCCCTTCCCAGGGTTGCGACTGGAGAGGAAACAGACAGTCAATAAGCAGGATAAACAATGAGATGAAGCAGTACTGTAGAAGGTGGGAGGAATGGGGGAGAAAGAAAAGGGCCAGCAGAGTGGGGCAACTTTTCTTCCCAGAATTTGGATAACTTCGCTCTTAAGCATGCCTCCCTTCTGAGGAGGAATAAACCTCTTTCGCCCCAGGGCCTGCCGGCCAGTGGGTCCCCTGCTCCTCCCACCCCTGTGTCCCAAGCGAGGACCAGTGACCAGGTTCCAGCACGGATTCGCTCCTTTGTTCTTTCCCCCAACAAACATTTAGCAAGCCCCGGATCGCGGTATGCTCCATGTGAGTCAGGACTTCTCGTCCTGGGGAGGAGAGGGCTGTGTGTGAGTAGTCAAGGTGAGAAAGTGACCAGGGTCGCCGGCGGGGACAAGCAGGTTTGTGTGCCCCGCGTGGTGCCCTACAGCCTCTGGGACCCACTCCACCCCCCACTGGATTCGGGGGGCTCTTCCATCTCGCCTTGCTTTGGCTGGTTTCTGCCCAAACGGGGTAGGGACGGACTGTCCCTACCTCAGTGTTAGGGGGAGACATAGTTCTCTATGTCTGAGGGGGAAGAGACATTTTCCGAGTTGACCCTTGAGCAAAATCAAGGCCAGAGAGCCCCATTCCCCTGCCCTCAGCAGTGCAGAGGGATGCTGTAACCACCTGTCCAGTCGTGTGCCCGGCCTGGGCCACCTGCGTGTCTCCCCACCCCTACAGTGAGACCTCTGCTGCCCTTAGAGGGAGGCTGGCCTCACCCCGGCAGCGCAGTGCAGGGGAGGAACGGCCCTGGAGTCTGTGACCATGGCATCCTGCGCCAGACCCCAAGGCCGGGGGTGGGGAAAGGGGGCAGCCCTGCGATCTTTGGGGCTGCTTTCTCAACTGCAGACTTGGAGAAACAAAGGTCTGAGGGAGGAGGCTGGGCCACATGGCTAGGAACCCCGGGCCGTGTGTGTCTGACCACAGAGGCGGATGCTCCGCCTTGGGGTCTGGAGCTGGGAACAGGCCGTTCTCCCCACAATCACCGCTCACATGGACCGCGGCTGTGTCTCCTGCGCCCGGCCCCCTCAGCTGCTGAGTCACGCTCCCTGGGGTTCACAGAGGCGCCGGTCCAAAGCCAGGGCTGAGTCATTGGATGATGAATTGTGGAATTCTTATTCAGGCTGTCACTGCAGCAGTGGTGGGCCCTGACCCCCACCCCCTGCTTCCCCACCGAGCTACTCAAAACATTCTCTTCTCAGTTCTCTTTTCTTCTCCATTTTGCTCCCCCACCCCGGGCTCCCTGCCCCCACCCCCAGTGGGATGCTCAGACGTATCCGAGTTTCCCTTCCTGTGTCTAGATTTCAGACCCATTATAGGGACAAGGGCCTAGTCTGTGAGCTTAGGAAAGAACCTCCGATCTCATTCCATTCAGCTGTCATTGATGAATGCAGGAAGAGGGACCCGGGCTCAGGAGTCAGAGCTGGTTGGAGTCAGAATCCAAATCTACTTATGACGAGCAAGCGTCACCACCTCCAGTGTCCCTGTCTGTCAGATCATGTTCATGATGCCTACTTTGTAGGAGCTGAGGCTTCTGGAAGCCGATGGGGAGGAAGCACAGGTAGGCGGGCACTCCGTTCTGCCATTCTGCCTTCCACAGGGAGGCCTGAGGTTATGTGGATAAAGTTCCTTCCCCTCCTGGCGCGCGGCACAGCCGGCGGCAGGGGCGCGGGAGCTCCTCGAGGGGCTCTGGAAACAAGATGGGAGCGGCTGGGGTTGGCCAGCAGGCAGACCTTCCTAGAGCCCCGGTACCTCCCAGCCCTGCAGGGCACACCGTGCATGTTAGAAGGTGCCCACAGCCGCCCGTTTGGTTCCTCCAAACCAGAAAACAAGTAGAGACTGGTGGCAGGTGGGCACAGCCACCTCGCCCGGGACCCCTCGCTCGCCTCTCCCCACCCCCCTCATGCGATCGCACCCCCTGAGCGTGCCCACGTGCAGTCCCACCAAGCCAGGTCAGCTGCTGGCTCCCACCAAGGGTCAGCCTGGAAGACCCACCTGTGTCCCTCTCCCTATAGGCGGGAGCAGCGGGGACTAGGAGGGGACCACACACAGTGACTGTGGCGATCACCCTGTTCCTGTCCTGCCCCCCAAGGACTGTGAGTCGGCATCTTTGGAGCTACAGCGGGAGTGGTCATGACATCCGGGGCCCTTTGCTCCCTAGGCTCTGGTGTTGACTGCTCCCCACGGCCATGAATCCATCTAAGAGAAGGTTCCCGTTTTTTCAAAAGAATTTATTAAGAAATCGAAGAAAGATAGGAAGTACACAAAGGAATGAAAGCTTCCCACATAGATTCTCCGGCCCATGGCAACTAAAACAGATTTGCTGGGCTGACGCCATGGGTCCCGAGGTCCCGATTCTGTTTTCGACTCCGTCTCTCTCGGCTGCTTCCCAAATCTCCCCTAAACTCCTTCCTAATAGCCTCTTTACATACAGGCCCTTCCCTCCCTGGCCCCGAAGGCTCCTCACCTGGGGCTTCAGTTGAGGTCCTGCCTTGACCCCACTGTATCTACCCCACTCTCCTCCAAAGGCCATCCGCGGTCCCCGGAAAACCTATTTTTGCTCCTATCCTGACCCATTTAATTAAACTATATTCATGAACCAGTTGGGCAGGCTGGTTCGCCTATCTTTAGTCAAGTTACCTATGTTCCCAAGCCTGCATCTGAACGTGATCTTCCTCTGCTAGGAACGTCTTCCTGAGCGCGCCCCGGCAGCTCTCTGCCCCGGCGAGTCCAAAACCGCTTCTCCCCCAAAGCAGACCTCTGTGCCTTGTCCGGTCTCCCACTTCATCTGCAGGATCACTGTAGCCGTCAGCGACCCTGGCACGGATGGATGGTCAGACACCTCGCTCTTGGCACCCACCTACCGACCCCTGCCCAGCCCAGATCGCCAACCTCACCAATTTCCTCGGAAGATTCCTGACTTCCCTCTCAGACCTCTACCTCTACCTCTGTAGCGTGTGTTAGAATGACACGGCTTTGTAGACACAGTAATAGCGAGATTACGATGACAGGAGAGCTAGTCCCTCCCAAATTATATTTCCTCTATATTATCAAAAAATCAGGCCACGCTTGCCATTTTGAACTTTTCCTAAGTGGCTATGGTTATCAGTCCTTCCTTGGCACAGGCTGGGTCTCAGCTGGCTTTTAGGAACAGACCTGAGTCTTAGCAAGCTGGCCATTGGTCCCTTCTGCTCCTACAGTTACTGCTGTGTCTCACACATACGGCTTCTTCACATAACTGCTACAAAGCAAAACAAAACACCTCCCCCAAAGGAGAAACAGGTGACAGCTGTCCCCGGACCTTCCGGAGCTCTGACCTCACAGTACGTGCGACTAACAGCCCCACGCAGGCTCGCACCGATGGAAGAGTCCGCGTTAGGTCGGGACAGTCAGCTGAGCGTGTTCCTAACCCAGACCTCGGACTTGAGCTTTATGGTGCACAAAGCACTTCTCTGTGCTTCTCACCGAGTACTCACAAACAATCCTGAGAGCTGGAAATGGTGCCTCTTGTGATCCCCATTTCACTGATAGACTGAGGTTCAGGGAAGTTAGGAAGCTAGCCAAGATCACACAGCTATTTTGTGGAGGAGCCCAGGTCTCTGCGGGCTCATTCCCTTCCCTTTATTAGACACAAAGGCTTTGGAAGAGGTTTTCTACTCCCTCTCTCTCTACCCGAACGGCATGCTTCTTTCACCAGTGTAAGCACAACCTGGAAAGTTCCAAACATGAAATGGAATGATTATTCAAGTTAACGGTCATAGTGGAATGTAGGGAGGGTGGGTGGAGGGGGGTTGTATCTCTCAGGATATTCCTGATTTCTTAACATCTGCAGTTTAATCAAGAACTTTCTTATGGTGCCGAGTGGGATCCCTAGGTCACAGTTAAGGTGCTGGGGATTTTACCCACCAAATTATGCTCAGTGCTGTACTTTCCTTCCGTTTCACCTTTTGCCAGTGTTCTGTGCCTTGCTCCCCTTAGTGAGGAAAAGTTAGTACTTCTGTGAATCTTCAATGCCAAGCCTCCCAGGGTTCCTACAGCTTCCGGGGAAGGCACATGGTCCCTGCACCTCCGAAGCATCTGTGGGGTTCTCTTCTTGTAGCCAGGTGACATTACCATGGTTCCCACGCCACTCTGCAAAACCATTTTCCTAACTCGAACGTATATGATCCCCCAGAGCCTATGACTCACCGGGTCCCCCTTCACACACAAGCAAGACACCCCAGTCTCATCTCTTTTGTGACTCAGCTGGGCCACCCACTTGGAGGCAGATGGTGGCCCGTGTCCACAGTGTCCCCTACCAGAGATTTCCCACAAGCCAAGGTTTACGACAACTTGGTTGGCTGGGGCTTAGACATCCGAGGTGGGAAACCTCTGGAAAGAGTCTTACCACTGTCCTGTGCTTCTTCTAGCTATTAATTCATTTCACAGACATTCAGTGAGCACCTACTATGAGCCATCACTGTGCTCTCTGCAAAAAGAGCTGCAAAGAAGAGAAGACACTGTCCCCGCCCCCACCCCGCTACAACTCACCCGATACTAGTTGGTCCTCCTAGAAACACCACTTGCTCTGAATTAGTGGGTGAACCCAACAAGACCTTCCCTTGCCTTGTGCACACTCCACAAGGATCTGACCACCCCGGAGGACTCCCTGACCTCTGCATACCTCCCCCGGGCAGGTTCGTCAGTCTGTCACCAGCCGGGCCCCAGCTCTGATGGCCCTTCCTCCCCGCTGGGGCCCTGGCCGGCTGGGAATTCTCCCGACTCCCGCCTCTCCTTCAACCGGCCAGTCTCGTTTGCGCTAACTGATACATTCATTTGCAAACCCAATAGCTATTCTCGAGTATCACTTATAGAGGTGTATGTTTTCGAAGTAAATATTCAAGCATATATGTTATTTAATGGTCAGTTATAACTGAAGTAGAAATGTGCATATATGAGTAACAGCACAAAAGGACCCGAACCCAGTCTCCCAAATCACTATTTACAAATGTTGAACCTATTTCCACTCAATAACTATTCAGATGTACTTTTACCTTGTTGCTATCATTATGTGATCATAATTCCAAATTCTCTCTCCCTCTCTCTCTCTCTCTCTCTCTCTGGCTATGATTGCATCACATAGTTATCATACTCTTCAGAATAGTTTTCATAGTTGTCGTATGTGAAGGCAACAGCTCATGGTCCTAACTGACCACAGTCTACTTGGCTGTCCCCCACAGCCGAGCAGTTTCCAGCCAATGACTTGATATAGAAGTGGCCACAACTATCTCTGTGCAAATACTTTCTTTCTTCTGAATTATTTTCCCAGAATGTATTCCCCAAAGTGAGATGGCTTAGTCTCACGGTCATTTCTTTCTACCTTTGTTGAGCATTGCCAAATGGCCCTCCAAAAAGCATCTCTCCATAGCGCCGGGAGTCTGTCACTCCATGACATAATTTTTCAATGTATTTTTGGCGAATGCGAAGGGTGGACTTTCTTTGCTAGCTTCCTCGTGCTGGCCGGCGCGCGTTTCCTCCTGGGTGCATTGCCAGCCCGTCTGGTCTTTTGAACTAAGTACATCTCTTGGTCACTGTTTCTGCTGGAGGCTCAGCTCTTACTCAGCCCAATTCTACAGTTCCCTCCTCTTAACTGGTTTCCCTTTCATCTTTCCTTACTCTTTGCCGTGCAAACGTTTGAAGTTTTTATATAATTGAATTTATCTGCTTGACATTGACAATTTCCCTTATCCCTTCAATGAACAAGCAATGACCTCTCCAGAAAAGGGGTTTCTTTTCCCCACTCCGAATGCCCTGCACTTTCC
>CM052805.1:27879257-27905318 GCA_028533885.1 Nasua narica
CCCCCCCCCCCCCCCCCCGGCCCAGCCCCACTACTGACTTCTCAAGTTTTCCAGCTGCTTTTGGGCCCACAGTCCCACGCCTGGCCTCCAGGGTCCGGGCGAGGCTATTTTCCTCAGCAATAATGGCGCACCTGAGGGCAAATCCCTTCCCCCTTGAGTTCAGCCAAACCAAGGCCAGATTTTCTCTGTACTTCGCTAGGGGACACTCTGACCAGAGGGGCCTCTACTTCCTGGCTACAGCCCTGTCAAAATCCCTGCCTTCACGTGACCTGGCCTGTCCCCGTGTTCCAGTCTCAAGGGAAGCTGGCTTCTCAGCTCTCTCCCGAGGAGGCAATGCCTGACATCCCCGGAGCCTTTCTTGGCTCAGAGGATTCCTTCTGCCAGCGCCCCCCTAGTCCCCACCCCAACACACACAGACTCTCCCTGGGCCATTCCATGAGGAATGGTCTTGAAGAATGCGAATCGACACAAGCTTACGAATTTCAGATACCTGCGGTGGAGGCTGACAGTCCTCCACAAAAAGCAGGAGGCACGGCTAGCTCCCGGCGCCCTCCCCGCCCCCTGCTTCTGAGAGCTGTGGTCACACCACCGCCCTTGGTCCCATCCCTGCGCACCCGAAGAGGGCGAGCACTTTGGCACTTCACATTGAAGGGTCGCCAGCCCCTGCCTTCCGGGAAAACGTCCTCCACCACGCCGCTGCCCCCACCGTCTAAGGACAGCGGCCTCGCCTCCCTCACCCCTCCCTACAGTCCTCCCCCACCCCTCCCCCACCCCATCCCTCCCCAGTCCCAGCTCTTTAACTATCAGGAGGGCGGACCCGAAAGACATGGATGGTCCCGTTACTGAGGGACACAACCAGGTGCCTGCCGTCCACCATGGTGGTCACCCTGGGCTTTTCCAGGCCATGATAGGCCGTCAGGAAGTCACCGAGCAGTGACCCCTTCGGATCCAGGATCACCACCTTGTTGACCTCGCGAAGGGTCAGGAAGATGTAGCCCTTCTTATCCACAGACACAGAGCCTGGCTGGCAGCCGTGCAGGCCCGGCCCCCGGTACTCCCCGATCACCTGACCCAGGCCGTCACAGACCACCACGCTGTTTTGCTGCCAGTCGGACCCCACGAAATTGCCCTGGGGGCTGGCGGTCAGGAACACCAGCGCCCGCAGGCCCCTGTGGGCCTTGCCCCCCGGGATAAACCGTGTGGCCAGGCTGCCTTCCATATTGTACACCTCCACGTGGCCCGACACGCTGACAGCCACCCGGTCCCCGCTCGGCATCGCGGCCACGGCGTGGCTGGCCTGAGAGAGGCTCAGGGCCCGGCGCCACTGCACCTCGCCGTCAGGGCTGATGAGGTAGAGCCTCGCACCAGCTGAGAAGGCCACTGCCCCCTGCAGGGCGGCCACGCTGCACGGGGAGCAGCTCTCGGGGACGGGCACAGTGCCCCTGTAGTCACCACTGAGGGAGAAGCGCTTCAGTGCCCTATTCTGCTCGTCGGCGACCAGGATCTCCCGGGGCCCGAAGGGACAGAGCCCCGTGATCCGAGGAGACCGCTTGTCTCCGGGCATGCGCGTGGGGAAGCTGCAGGAAAAGATGGGCCTAGGGAGGAGGCCGGAGCCCTCCAGGTTTAGCCCAGGTGCTGGGCTGGGCTCCCGGGAAATGGACTTGAGCCTGCCTTTGAACTTCCTCTTCTTGTTGGATCTGCTGCCCCTCGGGGTCTGGGCTCCTTCGTCTTCTAGGGGTGTCTGGGCTCTGCCCTCCTTCGGGGTCTGAGCTCCCTCTTCCTGGGGTGTTTTGGGTCTGTCCTCCTTCGGGGTCTGAGCTCCCTCTTCCTGGGGTGTCTGGGCTCTGCCCTCCTTCGGGGTCTGAGCTCCCTCTTCCTGGGGTGTCTGGGCTCTGCCCTCCTTCGGGGTGTAAGCGCCATCCCTGCTCTGGAGCTGGATTCCACCTTGGCTCTCGGACTTGGCTCCGCCCTCTGTCTGGCTCAGAGCTTCATCCCCGCCCTGGCCTCCAGCCTCCTCTTCCCCACTGTCCTTCTGGGGCCGCTGCTCCCCCAAGGAGAGCCGTAGCAGTCGGCAGTTCTTGTCCAGGAGGCCAGGATGGAGCTCCAGCCGCGGCAGCAGGCAGGGGGCCGGCCCAGGCGTCCAGGGGCAACCCTGCAGCTGCCGGAGCCTCTGGGCAATCGCCCCTTCCAGCGAGAGTATCTCAGCCTCGCGGCCCAGGCTGAGCACCCGACGGGCGAAGGCGGCCGCTGCCCTGGCCACCTGCTCCCGGCTCTCCAGCTCCCCCAGTCTCTCCCGAGCGGCCTCCTCCGCAGCCTCCACGTGGGCCCGTAGCTGCCCCAGCACCTCCTGCTTCTGGGCCAGGAGGGCCCGGAGGACCCCCTCGGCCACCTCCTCCACCTGGGTCCCCACCCTAGCCACCTGCTCTCGCAGCCGGGCCAAGGCTTCCTTTTCCACCATCCGGGCGGACTCGAGCTCCGCCAGGTTGCTGTCCACCCCCGCCAGCAACTCTTCCAGGCCGGGCCTCCGGGCGCGCACGGCCTCGGCCAGGGGCAGGCAGGGGTGGTCCAGGTGGGGGTCCAGGCGGCACTCGCGGCACAGCAGCTGGGAGCAGGGCTGGCACAGGAAGCGCAGGGCCTCCCCGGGATGCTGGGGGCACTGGGCCGCCTGGCGCTCCCGGGCCTCCTCGTCATACCAGCCTGCCCTGTAACCCACCAGGTCCACCACCCGGTGGGTGTGGGTCTGCCGGGTGCAGCGGTGGCCGTCGGCACACGCCTGGCACAGGTCGTCCGCACAGTCCAGGCACCGGGCTGTGGCCGGGCCCCCGGCGCCAGCCCCCCCCATCAAGGGACACAGCGCACAGGCAGGCTTCCCCGCGCGCAGGTCTCCGCCAGCCCGGGCCCTCACCAGATCCAGGAGCCCGTTGACGAAGAAGTTGGTCTTAAAGGCGGCCACCCCCGCGGCCGGCACAGGCACTGTCTCACGGCACTCGGGGCAGCGCAGGTGGCCGCCGTCGGCCAGCTGGGCCAGGCAGTCCTGGCAGTAGGTGTGCAGGCACGGCAACGTTTTGGGGGTGCGAAGCTGCTCCAGGCATATTTTACAGGCCAGGAAATCGCTGCTCAGGGCTTCCAGGAGGGAGGGCGAGGATCCCTGGGAAACCATGCTGCAAGCGAGAAGTCGGGGTCAGAGGGGGGCCTCCACGGTCCCTCCAGCCTGCAGTCCTGCCTCTCTTCCCTCCCCATCCTCAAGCTCTGCCAAGTCTGGGGGTCTCACCTGATTGGCCAGGAAATCTTCTTCTGGTCTCCCAGGGCGTGTGGCCACTTGCTCTTGAGCTATGCTCCGTGCATACAGTCGGGGAATGTGCACAAGAACCACCGCTTGCCTGATGCCTAGGGCCATGAGAAATGAGACCAGGATGCCCTGCCTTAGGGAGCCAACAGGGTAATGGTTAGCACCCGGGCAGACAGGCCTGGAGCAAGTGTGGTGCGAGCCCGAGCCCCTTGCGAAGAGTGCTGAGGTCCCGCCGGGGGCAGGTGCTGGGGTGGGGGCAGGCAGAGACGGGGCACGGGGGAGGGTCCCGGTGGGCAGAGTCACCTTGACTCCTGGCAGCTGGGGCAGGATAAGGGGCCCCAGTTCCTGCAGCCCCACACGCCGGTCTTCTAGACCCAGGGAGCAGCATCAGGGGTCGTGGGGGCCCTACTTCCTACCGGACTAACTTGGTAGGAGGAGAAGGAAGAAAGGCTGTGGGGAGGGGGCTGCCCTGCTGTCCCTCCAGCTGCTAGACCTGGGCATCTCCAGGGCCTGTGTCTCATGTCCTAGAGGCATTTCTGCCTGTCCACTTTCCCAGAAGCCTCTGAGTTGTGCGGGTCCGTCTGTGACCACCCCGCCCCAGATGCCAGCACAGAGGCAAAATCCTCCAGGAAGAGACTGCCGATTGGGGGGGCTGCCCCCAAACTCCTAGGGAGTGGAGGCCGGGAGGACAGGCCACAGAGAGGGGGTCTTTCCCAGGTCGGTGTCAGACCTCTGGTCCCAGAGTGAGGCGAGGTGGGGTGCTCCCGCCCTCCCTCTCCTCTCCTCCTGCCTTCCGGGTCCCTCCCCTCCCCCTTCCTCTTCCTCCCGCTCCCTTCCCCCCACTCCCTCCAGCTCAGCTCCTCCTTCACATGCCCTCCCGGGCCCTCCTTACCAAGCCTGAGCTGACCTCGGGCTCCAGGACGGGGAGTGGGGGGACCCCCGGGGCCTGGACGGCGCTGCGGCTGGGTGTCTGAGAGAGAAACAAAACTGAAACTAATGGTACTTCAGCAACTTCCGTCCCCAGCCCGGGACACCGACTCGCACAGCCTCAGGCCCCGCCTTCTTCCCTACCCCAGCCTGGACCTCTTCCTCGGGAGGGGGGCCTCCACCCCTGGCCACGGGGCCCCTCCCGCAGGCCCCCGGGCTCCGCAGGCCTCCCCAGGTTGGTCTGTCGGATTTAGCTCCAGCGTTGGGATCCGCTCAGCCAGCTAAGTGTGTTAGTTACGCACACCCAGAGGAACGGCCTGAGGACGCGTCCTCTGAGGGGAGAAATTAGCGATCCTCCGTGACTCAGAGCCGAGTCCTGGGGCCGGGTCTCCTGTGAGGCAGCACAGCTACAAATCCAGTCCTCCGTGGGGCCCCTCAGACCTTTGCTGAGCCCGGGGAGAGGCATGGGAACCAGATGAGGAGCTTTGGAACTCGCTTAGGGAAGGCTTCCTGGAGGAGGCATCGCTAGAGACAAGTTTGAAGGGCACACAGGGGTTTGGGAGGAAGAACACAAGGAAGAACGTTCTGGGAGCGGGGAACAGCAAGTCCGTGGGATGAGAGGAACGAAATACCCCAACTCGTCCCAGTGACTTCATAATCTAGGGTTTATGGTCAGGGAACATTGGAGTGGCAGCAGATGCGGTTATAGAGGGAGGCAGTGGCCAGATTTTAGGGGACCTTATGGTCTTCATGAAGGAGTCTGAGTTTTTCCCTGGTATCTTATGAAAAATTGGAAGCACAGAAAAAGTGAAAGGAATTGCCACAAACGCTCATATACTTTACCACTTTGATTCTACAGTTAAGACCTGATAGTGGATTTATTATCTGTCTCTCCAAGTATGCACCCCTCTGTTCACAGGGACCCAAGGAGAGGTCCCTGTGGCAGCAAGGTCCAGTGAAAAAGTGGAGGGGTCTGAGCTGACACCGTGGCCACGGGACAGAGAGGAGGGCGAAGGATGGGATCCTTATTTGGGAGCTATCGTGGAAGGCCACGAAACCAAGGCGCTGGTGACGGGCCCTGGGGAGGGAGGCAAAGGAAGGACAGCAGGCTTTGCAGGTCTGGAGGTGAAAAGGGAGGGCGAGGCTGACAACACCCAGGCTTGTAACCTTTCTGTACTCTTCTGTGGTTTTGATGAAGGCACTCAACAGTACCCAAAGTGAGAAGAGTGGGACCGAGATGGCCCCGTGGGGACCAGACACTGAAGGGCCAGCGAGGGAGGGGCTGGGGCGTGAAGGAGGCTGAGCAGTAGTGGTCAGAGAAGTAGGTGGAGATCCGAGAGAGAGATCCCAGGAGCCACGGCTGGGTGCTGTGCTTCCAGAAGGTGGAGGTGGTCAGTGCGGTCGAATGCCGCCGACCAGGCCAGCCAACAGAAGGACATATGGGTGCAGGTGTGTCCCCAAATGTATGCACACACCTGCAAATGCCCGTGTGTGCTTCTGTGCACACACGCAGGAGCGATTCGTCAGCTGCGTGCTGCGGCCAGACAGCATGCTGTGCGCTATGGAATGTCTGGGAAATAAACAGGATACGTTCCCCGCCCAAGAGGAGTTTTCAATCAAACAGGGGAGGTGAGAGTTTTATGTGTTGCAATAAGGAGACAGCAAGGCAAATGCCAAAATAATCATCAGAGTGGCTTCTTTTTATTGGGTATTGACCATGAACCTGGTTTAATCCTCACGGTAACCTGCTGACATTGGTACGGTTATCGCCTCCACTTTACAGATGAGGAAGCTGAGAGAGAGTAAGTCCATCCACCCAAGGTCACAGCACATGCTATGCCAACACGAGAGGGGGTGAATGTGATTTCTCCCAGAAGGGTGGTGGTGGTGCGGGAATCCGGAGGGCTTCATGGAAGAGGCGGCATTGCCATGGCTGTCCTACTATGCCTCCCTAAACACGGAGCACTGAAAGTGCCTACAGTGTACTGCCAAGGAGACTTTCTTCCCCAGAGAACAGACTCCTAAGCTAAGGGTTAACTCACCTCCAGCCAAGTGATAAATGTTAACCGCAGAGACACATGTGGGCGTAGGGTGTGCAGATTCTCCCCAGATGCTGGTGGTTCCTCAAGATAACCCCAGGGTGGGCAAAATTAAAAACTTTAAAACACTCCTAGCATCACTATAACAAAATAACTTTTTTTCCTGCGTTTATTTCCTTTGGTCTCTGTCTCTATGAGTTTTACCATAATGTATCCATAGGGTGCTTATACTTTTTGTTTACTTACCTAACTTAAGGTTACGTCAACATTTTCTGTGTTTCTTTTTTTTTTAATTTACTTACTTATTTCAGTGGGGAGGGGCAGAGGACGGATGCAGGGCTCTATCTCAGGACCCTGAGATCCTGACCTAAGGTGAAACTGAGAGACACTTAACCGACTGAGCCACCCAGGCGCCCCAACATTTGCTCCGTTTCTATACATTCTTCATAGTTATTATTGTTAACACCTGCATAATAATTATATGCTGTAATTTACTTAACTACTTAGAAATATGCCAGTAAGCCAGCTTCCCCCCTTAGCAATTTCCATGATGTAAATAATGGTGTAAATGTTCCCATCAGAGCTGATTTCATGCTACCAATAATTTAACAACCGCCTGCAAAATTCCTAAAATTTAACAATGAGCTTTCAGGAGCCGGTGGTCTTTGGAAACTTTTAGAATCTTCTCTTTGTCCCCAGTGTTCTGATTTTTACAGTGAATACCGTCCTGCTGAGCATTTATTGGGCTCTTTCGGTCTCAAAGCGCGTTTCCCTTCCAGTCTGGGAAATTCTCCTGTGTTGCTGAGGATTCTCTCCCCTCCGACTTCTCCTCCATTTCCCCCTCTGGAACTTTCATCTTCAGATGCTGGATCTCCTAGATAGGTCATCCAATTTTATCTTTTCTCTCATTTCCCATTTCTGTCTTTTTATACAGCTGTTTTTATACTACTTTCTGGGAGATTTCTTCAACTTAAGCCTTCTAACTATTGTGTTTTTCAAATCTGCTGGCACAGTTTTAATTCATGAGTATCCTAATTTTTTTGTGTGTATCTGATTTTTATTGCATGAATCCAGTATCTTCTCTTACCTTTCTGAGCACATGAATGTATTGTTGTTGCTTGTGCGTGTGTGTGTGTGTGTGTGTGTGTGTGTGTTTCCTTCACTTTGGGTGGTTTCTGTTTACCCCTAAGTTACTGTTTTTTCTTTCCTTCCCTCCCCCACCTCTACGTCCCTGCCCTGCCCATTCCCTCCCTCCCTCCCTTCCTTCCTCTCTTTTTTGGTGACTGTACTATTTATTTATATTTTAAAATTAGCATTCTGAGGTATAATTGGCACACAGTAAAAATCACCTATTTAAGTGTATGGTTCAGTGAGTTTTGACAAATGTATGTCATTCATATTTACCAACGCAATCGTATGTAGTACAATATAAAAATAAGGAAATTGACATTGGGACAAAAGCATTAACCGGACTGTAGACCTTATTCATTTTTCACTGTGTGTGTGTGTGTGTGTGTGTGTGTGTGTGTGTGTTGTGCATAGTTATATACAGTTTTATTACAAGGACAGACGCATGTAACCACCACTGTAATCAACATACAGAACTGTCCCATCAACACAAAGAAACTCCCTTCTCCCATCCCTAACCCCTGGCAGCAGGTGAGCCGTTACCCAGCTCTATAATTTTGCCATTTCAAGAATGTCACGTAGATAAAATCATAATCTATGAAACCTTTGGAGATCCACTCAGGTTTGTATTATCAATAGTTCATTCCTTTTATTACAGGTAATATTCCATTGTTTGGGAGTTCCCTAGTTTGTCTATCCATTCTCTTGTTGGAAGACATTCAGATTGTTTCTAGTTTGGGTTATTACAAACATAGCTACTATAACCATTTCTCTACTGGTTTTTGTGTGAACCTAACTTTTCGTGTCTCTGGGAAAAATGCTTAGAAGTATGATTTCTCACTTGTGTGATAAGCATCTGTTTAATTTTACAAGAAACTGCCCAGCTGTTTTCCAGTGTTTATACCATTTAACCTTCCCATCAGGAATGTAGGAAAGATTCCGTTTCTCCCATCATGACCAGCGTTAAGTATCGTCAGATTTCTTTATTTTAGTTCTAAAAGGTGTGATATCTCATCATGGTTTTAGTTTGCATTTCCCTAATGGCTAATGATGTCCACCATCTTTTCGTATGTTGATCTAACCATCCGTATATCCTCTTCAGTGAAATGTCTGTTCTTTTGCCAGTTTTCTAATTGGATTTTTTTTTTTTTTTTTTTAGAGGAAGATGAAGGGGAGGAGGGACTGGGCAGAGGGAGAGGGAGAGAGAGAATCTCAAGCAGGCTTCACGCCCAGCACAAAGCCCGACAGTGGGGCTCGATCTCACAACCCTGCGATCATGGCCTGAGGCAAAATCAAGACTCAGATGCTTATCTGACTCAGCAATTTCTCAGCAGATTTCTCCGAAATCTTTTCCAGTTTTCACTGGGCAGGTCTTACACTTCTTTTGCTAAATTTGTTCTTAAGTATTTTATTCTTTTTGGTGCTTTTGTGGGTAGAATTGTTTTCTAAAATCTTATTTTTAACTGTTTATTGCTAGTTTAGGGAACTATACCTGGTTTTTATATTTTGATCTAGGATCATATAATAGTTTTCTTTTTTCTTTTTATAAGTTCCTTGGGATTTCTACACACAAGGCCATGCCATTTATGAGTAAAGACAGTTTAATTTCTTCCTAGGATCCACTTCTTTAAGAGTAATCCGTATGCTTTTAATTTTTTCCTTTCCTTTTTGTACTGGCTAAAGTCTACAGAAAATGTTGAATAAGACTGGTAAGAGCAGACATCCTTGTCTTGTTCTTAGTCAGAGGGGAAAAGTAGTCAGTCTTTCATCAGTAGCTTTGATGTTAGCTGTATGTTTTTTGCAGATGTCTTTTATCAGATTGAGGAAATCCCCTCTATTCCTGCTTTGTTGAGAATTTTGAAGTTTTAAAAAATCATGAGAATTGAATTTTTCAAATTCTTTTTCTGCATCTGTTGAGATAATAATCATGCATTTTCCTTTGTTCTATTAATGTGATACATTATTTTTAGAGTTAATGCGACGTTGCATTCCTAGAATAAACTCCCATTTAGTCATAGCGTATAATCCTGTTTATATGCTGCTGGATATGGTTTGAAAATATTTTGTTAAAAATTTTTGTGTCTGGAGGCGCCTGGGTGGCTCAGTGGGTTAGAGCCTCTGCCTTCGGCTCGGGTCATGATCTCAGGGTCCTGGGATCGAGCCCCGCATCGGGCTCTCTGCTCAGCAGGGAGCCTGCTTCTCTGTCTCTGCCCCTCCCTCTGCTTGTGCTCTTTCTCATGCATGCACTCTCTCTAATAAATAAATAAAATCTTTAAAAAAGATACTCCCCCCATGATTGATTCCAGGCTATCAATGTGAGGCCACTGAACACAAAGCTGGGGAGAGACAGGTACCATTGGAGCTTTCCCGCTGGCTCCAGTAACACCACTTTCTGCATCTTAGCAATTGTGATTTTTGTGTTTGTCTTTTCATTCAGTCCCAGCTGTTTTCTAATCTCCCTTGTGACGTCTTCTTTGACCCCCAGCTTATTTAGAAGTGCATTGTTTAATCCCCCAATCTTGGGGGATTAAACAGAGTCCTTCCTTTTGCAGATGACTATTTCAGTTCTGTTGTTGTTGGAGAAGATACTTTGTATGACTTTAATCCTTTTAAATTTACTCAGACTTGATTGATGGCCTGGCCCGTGGTTTATTGTGGACAGTGTTTCATGCGTGCTTGAAAAGAACGGATGCTTTGCTATTGCTGGGTGGTGTGTATATATGTTTGTTAGCTCAAATTGGTGGATAGTGTTGTTCAAGTCTTCTTCCAATTGTTTTTAAGGGGTTTTTTTAATTTATTTGTCAGCGAGAGCGAGCGAGAGAGAGAGAGCACAAGCAAGGGGAGCGGGAGGCAGAGGGAGAAGCAGCCTCCTCGCGGAGCAAGGAGCCCAGCGCGGGACCCGATCCCAGGACCCCGGGATCGTGACCTGAGCCGAAGGCAGATGCCCAACCGACTGAGCCATCCAGGTACCCCTACATTTACAATTTTTATATCTTCTTCATATAATTATGAAATGTTCTTCTTTGTCTTTATTTTTGCTTCACTTTTAAAAATTTTAGTAAGAAATTGATTTAAACAACAATATACTTGACTTGAATTGAAAATTACCTCAGATCCTCTAAAAGTAATTTATCACTGTGATACACACACACACACACACACACACACACACACACCCCGTCTGGAATATTACTTGGCTATAAAAAAAAAAGAATGGAATCTTGGCATTTGCAACAACATGAGGGTATCAGGCTAAGTGAAATGAGTCAGTTAGAGACAGACAAGTACTGTATGATTTCACTCATGTGTGGAATTTAAGAAATAAAACAAATGAGCAAAGGAAAAAAGAGACAAACAAACAAACAAAAAGACCCCCGGACTCTTAAATATAGAGGACAAACAGGTGTCAGTGGGTTGGGGGATGGGCGAAATAATGAAGGGGATTAAGAGTATGTTTATCCCAATGAGCACTGAGTAATGTATTACTATTACAATTAGAATTGTTCAATCACTATATTGTACACCTGAAACTAGCATAACCCTGGATTTCAATTATACTGGACTTTTTAAAAAGATTTTAATTACTTATTAGAGAGAAAGAGAGAGAGAAAGCACAAGCAGGGGGAGCAGCAGGCCAAGGGAGAAGCAGGCTTCTCACTGAGCGTGGAGCCCAGCATGGGGCTCGATCCCAGGACCCTGAGATCATGACTTGAGCTCAAGTCAGATGCTTAACTGACTAAGCCACCCAGGCATCTCAGTTATACCGGAATTTTAAAAATAAGTAAATAAGCATAAATTTTTCACTGAAAAAAAAATTATAAATAAAAGTAATTTGTCACTACTTAAAGACATTGTCATACATGTGATACAGCTACCTAGAAAAAAAGGTTATACATTTGCCTTTGATTTTACAATTTCAAATGAAAACCACTGACCGTCTCCTAATAAGATATGAAGGAATTTTTTTTTTAGGATTTTAAGTAATCTCTGCACGCAGTGTGGGGCTCTAACTCATGACCCTGAGATCAAGAGTCACATGCTCCACAGACTGAGCCAGCCGGGTGCCCCAAGATATCCAGGAATATATTTGTTACTGTTTTTGTTAAATCAGCAAGAGCTAATAACTTATTGGAATATAAAATTAGAGCTAAATGAGCATGTGCCTAATGGAGAAAGGGGGTATTTTTACAGAAACAATACTTTTCCCTAATTTGTCTTCATCTGATGTTGATGAAAATCTATCATTGGCCATTTAGCTAAAAACAAGCCAACAAATAAACCAACAAAAACACCAAAAAAACCAAAAAACCCAAACAAGCAAAAAACAACGACAACCACCACCACCACCAAGCAAGATGCTTGTGCACATGCCCCAGTCACTTCATGTACAATGAAAGAAGGGAGGAGAGCAAATGAAAGAGCAAAGGAAAGAATAGGAAAACTATTCCAGATGTAGTGCAGCCGAACTGCAGATTTCGAGTCGAGAACATGTTCCTGGTCTGTGGGAACAGAGTTCTGGACTAAAGGAGCAGTTAGCAGATACTTCCTGGCCACGATGGAGCAGGCCAATTGTACCTTTGCCCTCTATTTCCAACTAGGCAGGTGTATCTATTTCATGGACTGGCTGCCCATCAGGTCAAAATCCCATCTGCCTCCTTGGCAAACCTGGCCATTCGCAATAGGTTTTCATCAGGTGACCAAGTGGCGTATGCTTCTCAGTCTTCAGCTGCCCCACAGAACCACCCTGCCCATTGCCTTCACGTTACCGCCACTGTTCTCCGTCTGGACTGCTTTCTTGGGTTTTTCATCAGAGCTAGGACGAGATACTTCCAAGACCTCCAGCTGGGCACACAAGCAGTACCAGGACTGGCCGAGGAAAGTCATTTTCATTTTTGAAGGATATTTTGTTTCTGCTTCTCTGTCTCTTCTCCTTCCGGGTTCCTTGTTACACGGACGTTGGTATGTTTACCGTCGTCCCTTGGTCCCTGAGGCTCTGTACATTTTTCCTCAGCCTTCTCCCTCTATCTTCTTTGGTTTGGATCGTTTTAATCCATCTGTCTGGGAATTGACAGATTCTTGCTCCTGCCATCTCAAATTGGCTGTCGAGGGCGCCTGGGTGGCTCGGCTCAGGTCACGATCCTTGAGTTCCAGGATCGAGTCCCGCATTGGGCTCCCGGCTCTGCGGAGAGTCTGCTTCTTCCTCTGACCTTCTCTCCTCTCATGCTCTCTCTCACTTTTTCTGTCTCTCTAATAAATAAATAAAATCTTAAAAAAAAAATCTGTTCAAATTGGCTGTCAAACCCTTCTAATGAAATTTTCATTCCAGTTAGAATTTTCAGTGGTAGAATTTCCATCTGATTCTTCTTCTTCTTCTTCTTCTTCTTTTTAATAGTTTCTGTTTTCCTGCTGAGATTTTCTATTTTTTGAGTCACTCTCATCAGTGCAATCCCTTGAATTCTTTGCAAATATTCATAATAGTGGCTTTGAAGTATCTGCTAAGTGCCACATCTGGGCCCACGCAGAATCAGTTTCTGTTGAGTACTCTTCTCTTGAGTATGGGTCACGCTTTCCTATCCCGTTGTGCATCTTGGAGGATTTGATCCTGAGGGTCGTTGCCTTAGCAACTTAACTAGACTTAAACTGGATTTCGTGTCTCCATGACCATGTGTGCGGTCATTGGTATCTCTACTTGGTTCTTCTGTTCCTTTTCACTCTTGTCTAACTCTGGGATCTCCTGGTGTCTGCATAGCTTAGTTGTCAGTCGGTCAGTGATTTGAGCAGAGGTTGTGTTCACGTACCCGGACCCATGAGGCTTCTATATTCTACCAAATCACCAGACTATAGGTTGTACTCGCGTCTCCCTCTGCTTTTATTCTGCTGGGCTGCCTCAGTTTCCTGGAGGAAACCAACATGCTGGCATCGTGGGATTCTTAGCAAGCTTTATATCCCAGAGAAGTATTATTAAAAAGAACCATTAAAGGGGCGCCTGGGTGGCTCAGTGGATTAAGTGTCTGCCTTTGACCCAGGTCATGTTCCCGGGGTCCTCTGATGGAGCTGTGTTGGGTTCCCTGCTCTGCGGGGACTCTGCTTCTCCCTCTCCCTCTGCCCCTCCCCCCTGCTCATGCTCTCTCTGGCATGCTCTCTCTCTCTTTCAAATAAGTAAATAAAATCTTTTTTAAAAAAGAAAAGAACCATTCAATTCTAAAGGCAGCTATGCTGCAAAATACTTTTAAATGAAATGATTGTGTGACACTCACTTAAAAGCAAAATCACAGTGCTAGACCCTCCCCACGGCCCTGGCTTTGGTGCATCTGCCGTCCCGCAGAGCAGACCACGTGGGTTTGATGTCTGCTTCAGGTCCGTGTGTATCCTGAACCCTTCAGGCTCCATGTGTTCACTTCCGATGAGAAGCATGACTGATACGTAGCTCCTGCTCCAAACAAATCATTCCTACCTCCGGCTGTCCAGGTGGGACCGGTAGCGGCGTCCAACTTCCGGGCCACCTTCTGGGTGATGGAGCTGGCCAACTCAGCCCTGATATTTTTGTTGGCCCAAAGCTGGAATTCGGTTCGTCTTAATAGGAACTGAAATTGCTCTGAGTCACTCAAAAACCCATCCTGTCCCGGCCCGGAACCAGAGGTCCCATGATCAGATGCCCAGTGACCAAAAAGCTTGCACTGTGGCCCAAAAGAGACATGAGCCTCTTTTTACCTCTTACACTCCCCAACCTCTCTGACACGCTGTTTATTGTTTCTTTAGGGTCCCAGCCTCACAGTGGTAAAGAAGGGCACTTCTTTATCGTCAGAACCTTCAGAGTGTTAGGAATATCCCTGAGATGGGATTTCACCCGACTTATAGGCTCTACAGGTGAAATTTCACGAAGGGAGTTTCTTGGCCTTGGTCCTGTACTCAGGATAGAGGAACGATAATAGAGGCTTTTAAAAGTCCAAGCCTCAACTCCTTTAGGAGATTTCCACATAGAAGATCATTTTTTCATCTTAGTTTGGAAAATACTGTCTGCTTGGAGAGCTTTGCATGTGGCCAATAACTTGGCCAACGTTAAATGAGGCCTCTCGGACATCTGAGACCGTTGATCACTCGTGTCCTTCTCAAAACACGATCCTCTACCGGCGGCCTGGCCTCCTCCTTCTCTGACCACTCTGGTCTGTTCCAGAGCTTCTCTTCCTCTGCCCCCTTCCCCCATCAGCAGCGCCCTTGCACACCCAGACCCTCCCAGCACCATCGCTCTGAGCTGTCTTTGCCACCCAGGCCCACCAGAGGGAGCTCTGTCCCCGCTGAAGCTGGCGCTCTGGGCTGGGTCGGTCCATTACAAAGCCGCCCACACAAACCACTGATACTTGTTTCTGGGCTTTTGGGGGGGGGAGGCCTGTCAGCCTGGGGGCTGCTCCTGCCAATCATGAAAGAGGCCCTGTGCCCTCTATTCTTATCAGAATAAGAATATCACCCGCCCCCACTCCACCTCCTTCTCCTACTGGGAAATCTCCCCTGAAGATTCCCCTCCACCCCGCTTCAGGTGCAAAATCTAAAACAGCACCGAAGAACACAATAATCAACATAAATAATATATATATATATTTAAATTTCATTTATTTATTTATTTGACAGAGAGATCACCAGTAGGCAGAGAGGCAGGCAGAGAGAGAGGGGGAAGCAGGCTCCCCGCTGAGCAGATAGCCCGAAGCAGGACTCGATCCCAAGACGATGAGACCGTGACCTGAGCCGAAGGCAGAGGCTTTCACCCACTGAGCCACCCAGGGGCCCCAGCATAAATAATATTCTAATGCAATATTTAAAAATCAAAATCAATGCAAAAAATCCATAATGAGCAAAATACCAAAATTTTGAGTAAGGACTGAATCAGTATTACTGATTTTCCCTCCGGCCTCTGGCTTCCACATGGCTCAGTCCTGCACCGCTGGGGTGCACCCCCTACCACCTAGTCACGGACTTCTCTTCTGTATCTGCCTCAGTCCTGCAAGGTCACCTATTTCTCTCTCCCCTGGAGCCTTCTTTAGCATATTTCCTGCCTTAAAACAAAAGAAAAACAGTCCCCTGCTTGACCTCACTTGCCCCAACTATCATTCTCTGCTTTGTTTTCCTCTTTCTCTTGAACGGACTACAATTAGGCTTTTGTTCCCAACCTGCCCTTGGAAGCCGTCTGGCCAAGGTCACCATCGACCTGCGCCTTATTGGTGCTCCTCTCATTTGGCTGAGGATTTGGCAGAGGAGATCACCGGCTCCCTGAAACTCTTTCCTCTTGGCAGCTTGGTCGCCTAGCCCTCCTGGTTCCCTTCCTTCCTCCCTGCCTGCATCTCCTCTGGGTTCCCCTGTCTTCCTGGAATGTAAACATCAGAGCGCATCGGGGCGCCTGTGTGGCTCAGTGGGGTAAAGCCTCTGCCTTCGGCTCAGGTCATGGTCTCAGGATCCTGGGATCGAGCCCCGCGTCGGGCTCTCTGCTCGGCGGGGAGCCTGCTTCCCCACTACCCCCTCGGCCTGCCTCTCTGCCTGCTTGTAATGTCTTTCTCTCTCTCTCTGTCAAATAAATGAATAAAATTTAAAAAAAAAAAACAACAACATCGGAGCGATTGAAACCGCCTCTCTATCCACACTCCTTCCCGAGGTGATCTCTCCCATTACCGGGGCTCCCACTGATGGGAGGTCCTTGATAGGATGGCAATTCCCAAACCTCAGCCCCAGACCAGATTTTCCCCTCACTTCCAGACTCACGCCCGATGCCTCGGTGGACATTTCCACTCGTAAATCAAACAGACATCTGTTCCTGACCTGCCCCCCCCCATCCCAGCCTGCTGCCTGCACCCCAGACATCTCCGTCTCCGTCTCGTAATAGGAATCCGTCTTCCAGTTGTTGGGGCCAAGTGCCTTGCAATCATCCCTGACTCCATTTTTCTTTTCTTTTCTTTTCTTTTTAAATTGAGATACAATTAACGTATAACAAGGTATTAGATTTAGGTGTTGTTAAAAAACAAAATTGAGGGGTACCTGGGTGGCTCAGTTGGTTAAGTGTCCCACTCTTGATTTCGGCTCAGGTCACGATCTCAGGGTGGTGAGATCGAGCCCCATGTCAGGCTCCATGCTGCGCTTGGAGCCTGATTAAGTGTCTCTCCCTCCTTCTCCCTCTGCACCCACCCCTCAAAAAAAATTCGACTGAGTAGATTTCGGAGATCTTATTGACTTTGTTCAACGATTTACGAATGGGGCAGCATCCAGTCCAACGCATAGAAACGCCCTCTTAAGAATTATACAGAATTAAAGATTTTTATAGCCAGAAGAGAGTGGCAATAAGGAAGTTATATAAGGGCAAAAAAGTAGGTTGGCTATTGCAAAGTGACTTTCCTTTGGTTAGGCAGATGACCTAACTAGTCCTGATTGGGTGATTCCTGATTGACTGGTTTAAGATCCCATTTCTGGGAAAGCCAAAGCCACAGTTAAGCCTTGGTTTGGTGCCGTGGGGCTTCTACTCCGTTTTGGGCCCGGGTCAGATTCCTAGCAATGCCCATGTACGTATCGCGAAATGATCACCACAGTAAGTTTAGTTAATGGCCATCACTTCACAGAGCTACAACGTTGTTTCCTATGATGAGAACTTTCCCGATTTACTAGCCACTTTCAAATATATGACGTAGTACTGTTAACTACAGTCACCATCTTGGTTCTTCTTTTTCTGTTGTGTTGTGCGTCCAGTCTGTTAGCAAACTTCGTCAGCATTACCTTCAAAGGGCACCCTGAATCCAATCTCTTCTCTCTACTTCTTGCCTGAACTACTACGATAACCTCTTCATTGGCCTCCTGTTTTCATTCTTGCCTCCCTTTGGTATTTGCAGAAATGCGATTTATGGACCAGTGGGTCATAGGTTTTTACAAATGCCTTGTGTGTTCGAGAAAAATGTGTGTATGTTCTTTAAATGTCTGGGACCAGAATTTTATTTTCTGTTCATTACAACAAGCTTTAACTGTTTTTTTTTTTTTAAGATTTATGTTTTTAATTTAATTTAATTTTTTAAGAAAGATTTTCTTTACCTATTTGTCAGAGAGAGAGAGAGCACAGGCAGGGGAGTGGTAGGCAGAGGGAGAAGCAGGCTCCCCACTGAGCAAGGAGCTTGATGCGGCGGCTTGATCCCAGGACCCTGGGAGCATGACCTGAGCCAAAGGCAGATGCTTAACTGACTGAGCCACCCAGGCGTCCCAGCTTATAACTGTCTTATTCAACTTGTCTATATTCTCCATATAGTACTTTCTTCTGGCTGAGATATTAATCACCAACATAGGCTCTTGTAAAATATCTCACTAAGGCTATGAAGTTGTCCGTTCCTTTTCATAATTCTGCCAGTTTGTGATTTATATGTTTTAAGCTATATTAAATCCATATTCATGTAGAATTATTATATATTTCCAGCTAATTGGCCCATTTTTACCATTATGCTAACGTCACATGCTAACACCAACCAAGCCTTTATATTACGTTTTCTGCTTTAAAGTCTTTTTGGCCTTGCAGATCTCGATTCCCCTTTCCTATCTTTCTCCTAAGGAAATACCGATCTTCGGTCTGATCCTGAAATGGAATATTTGAATAAACCATTGCGAAACATGGTCTAGTGACAATTCGTTATACGTATTAATGTATTTGAGAGTATCTTTACTCTCGGTGCCCAAGAAACAGAAACAGAAACTACCCACCCTTGGAGAGCAGACATGGGGCGCCCATGGGGCGTCCACAGATACTGACAGTGCACTAAGTCACAAAGGAAGCTTGGCAGATTCCGACGGTTCTCCATGATGGAGGCTGTGGTTTCTGGCGGCGGTGAATCACTTTAAAATAAGAGCAAAAGGCTAACTAACAAAGACATTTTATTTATCTGGGATCTAGTATTGATAACTACTGCACAGTTCTCAGTGGGTGCAGAGGAAAAGAAAGAAAGAAAAGACTAAACGGTTTTATGTTTAGTTAAAGTAACAAGTCTTGATCCGAAACTCAAGAACAATCAACAAGATTAACATCTAAACTCTACAAAGGTGCAAGCCTAATTTTTCTTTCTATAATTAGCCCCTTTCTTTTTGTTTTGTTTTGTTTTAACCACAGATAATCACAGTAAAGCTAATTTGTTTGCATTAAACTTGGCCTGACAGTTTATTTACATACGTGTAGGAAAAATAGTGATCGGCCATATAAACTCTTTTCTGAGACTGCTTTGCTGGAAATTTTCATAAGTAATCTCAGATTGAACTCTTAAAAGCCCGTGGCCTGGAAGCTAAGCCAAGGACTCGCTACGAGATTTTTTACCTTCAGTACTATAGTTTGGGTAAATTCCTCTCTTCTTGAGGTCCCTCCAAATATCCTGAGCCATTCATGGGCCTGCCAGGGAGTGACTTTCCTTACTCCTCTGGTAAGACCTCTGGGAACCCTCTAAGCAAGGTACCAGGCTGACCTTTCCGAGCAGTTCCTGAAAGCTGTCTGGCCATATCTGAGTCTATACACATCTCCCTCCAATAATGCATTCCAGGGGGCACCTGGGTGGCTCAGTGGGTTAAAGCCTGTGCCTTCAGCTCAGGTCATGATCTCAAGGTCCTGGGATGGTCATGATCTCAAGGTCTTGGGATTGAGCCCCGCATTGGGCTCTCTGCTCATCAGGGAGCCTGCTTCCCCTCTCTCTCTGCCTGCCTCTCTGCCTACTTGTGATCTCTCTCTCTCTCTGTCAAATAAATAAATAAAATCTTAAAAAATAATAATAATAATGCATTCCAGTCAAAGCCTTGACTATATAGCCAACGTTTCCACTTGTGTCCTGTTTCAAGGAGAACATGTTTTTATTGAACTTATGCAAATAACTCATCATATGGCCATGAAAAGAATACTCAAGAGTTTCTGAATTCTGGAGGAATCAGGCAGGGAGAGAAGGTGAATGTTTCATCTTTGTTACAGCAGTGTACCTTCCCGAATTGCTGTAGGTCATAGAGACCTTAAGAAAAGCTTTCTTAAATCTTGGAAAACACAACATCCAAAAACAAGCGATGTTTCAAACAAAAAGTCATAAAGAATTACAGTCATCCTCCTTAGTTCATTCAGCTCTGTGTGATTAATGTTCTGCCTGAATCCAGTGTTTTCCAGCAGTTGTAGAAATTCTTATCCAGTTCAGTTTTATGATCTTAACGTTATCATAAACCTGTACTTACCAAAGTCCTTTTTATGACTCTTCCTGAGAATGACGTACTTCGGGAGAAACATTGCGAAAGCACCTGAATAAAACAATAACTATCTGCAAATGACCAAAGACAAAAAATGCCTACTACTGAAGATCTGATGAGAGTTCATTATAGTGGAATTGACAAGGAAATTTGGTCATTTTTGTGGCACACGGCATTTTTAAATGAACTGGAATTATGATGACAACATTATACTAGGACGTATCAGACTTTAGGAATTTCTTATAATTTCTGGAACACTTATAACATATTCCTATACAACTTCAACGTAAGGAAGCCTTAGTATTCTTATTTGACGGTGCTTCCCATGTAATTTAACTTTACGCAGACATCATATTAGTTTAAAGTCTCTTTTTTTAAGGAGAGGAAACAAATTTTTGAGATGTTCCAGGACCCCTCCTAAAAATCTCAGAGTTAACTTGAGGTCAAAAATACTTGATTTAGAATTTGATTTTGGGGAAGTTTGTTAAAAATACCAAAAGGTTTAAAAACAACTTGGTCAAATAGGATGATGGGTTGAACCAATACTTAATCTGTTTAACCGTAGTGACAACTGAAGACTTTACAACCAAATACAGAGAGTTAAATGTTGTGCTGTGATTTTTTTTTTTTCATTTTTTTTAAAAGATCTTATTGAGGGGCGCCTGGGTGGCTCAGTTGGTTGAGCAACTGCCTCTGGCTCAGGTCATGATCCCGAAGTCCCAGGATTGAGTCCCATATCGGGCTCCCAGCTCTGTGGGAAGTCTGCTTCTCCCTCTGACCTTCTCCCCTCTCATTCTCTCTCTCTCTCTCTCAAATAAATAAATAAAATCTTTAAAAAAAATACTTTGTTAAAAAAAAAAAGATCTTATTGATTCATTTGACGGGGGAGAGAGAGACAGAGACAGAGACAGCAAGAGAGGGAACACAAGCAGGAGGAGTGGGAGAGGGAAAAGCAGCCCTCCCACCAAGGGACCCCATCCCAGGGCTCCGGGATCATGACCTGATCATGACCTGATCGTGACCTGAGCCACCGGGTGCCCTCAATAGTGATTTAAGTGATTAAAAAAAAAAAACTTAGCTCTTTTAATAGAGAAGACTCCGTTTCTTAAGTAATCACAGATGTGATGAGAAAGATAACATGGAACACAGTAAATTGTTTTGGTAAGACACAAAATTTTTATTTTCTGTGCACATTGCTTAAAAGGTAAAGAAACTTCACAGGCTGTTGCCAAAAGCAAACTGAAAGTCCAAGAAAACTTTTTTTCAACAGTGATAAATCAATTCTAATTTTGCATTAGCATACTTTTGATATTAAAACTCATTTTTTTTACTTAAATAAATTTAATCCAATCTTAGCCATCCTGACCACACATAAGATTCCTTCTCCAAGATTTGTTTTCCAGAGACCTCCTATAATTTTATTTTTCAAATTCAGATTTTGTCCTGTGTTTCCTCTTTCCCATTCTGAAACAACCAGCCTCACTTTCGGACAATATTACTTCCTTTTCCCTCAACAAAAATGCATCTCCCGTTCCTTATACCTTCTCTTACTGAAAACACACAGTCTACCTGCCCTGTGTACGGAGAGGTTTCCTTTATTATTTCTAGTGGCCGTCATTACTTAAGTGAGAATTCTTAACACTTAAAAAACCTTAATTTCGAGTGAAAATTAAGAAGTAAACAACTATGGACTGGCTCTTATGATGTGGGAAACAAAGGCAGAAGAAAAAAAATTAAAGGTTCCTACTACTCACAGCCCATTACCAAGTCCTTGAAACAGGCCGAGTGACATTCCTCTGGGGACTGGGCTGCCTCACTGTAAGACTTTGCTAAGGGCAAAGGCAATCTTAGCTCAACACCCCTAAGATCCTGAAAACGTCTCAAGAATTCTTTCTTGGCTGTCAGCTCCGAAGCCCACCATTTTCTACATCCCCTTACACTAACATTCTGTGGATTCGTAGACTTATAAATACTTCTTACAATTTCTAAAGTGCCTGCTTTCTCAGAGTAAAACTTTTCCAAGTGTCAGGAAAACGTGTGTGCTAATAAACACAAATAACCTTTAGTTCCTCTGGAAAAAGGAAGCCCAAAGCCGATAAACATGTGTTCAGTGATTAATGTTGCAGGATTTTATCGTATGCAGAAAGGATCTAGATATTTAATGACCACCCAACATTTCACTTAGCAAAACTTTAAAGTTTCAGGTTACCAAAAAGATTTGGGGGACGCTATTTAAAAAGTTTACCTGAAATCTTTTATCCTTTAATTCACTTGTGCCCGGTAATTACATGTCGATTACCCACGAAAAGTTCACAAGGCATGAGACAAAGTCAGGGACCATCCCAAGCTATTTTTCTTCCTGACGACTTTTGTAACAGAGCTAACGTGAACGTTTTTGACCAGTAAACCCAAGTCGAAAAAAGTTGTGCGTCTGTATTATTTTTAATGTTGATAATTTTGAAGACATGCCTCTCTTAATTAATCCAACAAACTTGACCTATCTTTTATTTACCAAAGATGATCTCAGACCACATAAACTAGAAAAGCATTTTGGTTAGTTTCTGCTCTATTTTTGAGATGGTTAGGAATCCTTAATTCGGACGAGTGGTCAATTCTCTTTAGGCAAGTTACATAGAGCGCTCTTACAAATTAATTTTAGTAATACCCTCCAGAGGTAGCAAATGACACACACACACAGCGCACATACAGGCCCCCCAAAAACATGCCGACAGATCCAGAGGACTTAACAGCTTCCATTTTAAAATTGTAGCCATGAATGAGGGTAGTCATAAGAGAGGTTGGATCTAGCTTACGTTCCTGGCCGATGGAATAATTTAAGGTCACGTTCTCAAATTTTAGTAACATTTATGGAGCTTTTTAGTAATATTTATGGAGAAGATAGATGATGATTTCTCATTTGTCTAAATTTTATTTTTTAATGACTTGTTTTATTTTTTTTAAACATTTTTTTAAAAAAATATTTATTTATTTGACAGACATCAGAGAAGGAACACAAACCGGGAGGGAGAGAGGGAGAAGCAGGCTCCCCACTGAGCAGGGAGCCCAGTGGGGTGATGCCAGGGCTCAACCCCAGGACCCCGAGATCATGACCTGAGCTGAAGGCAGATGCTTAACGACTGAGCTACCCAGGTGCCCTTGACTTGTTTTATTTTTAGTTTTTATTATACTTATTTATTTTTATTGAGAGTGCCCACGTGTGCATGCAGGGGGGGTGGTGGGGGATGGGCAGAGGGCGAGGGAAAGAGAATCCCAAGCAGCCTCCACACTGTGTGGAGGCCAACACAGGGCTGACCACCCTGAGATCACGACCTGAGCTGAAATCAAGAGTTGGACCTTTAACCAACTGAGGCACTGAGGGGCCCCAAGATTTTATTTTTAAGTAATCTCTACACCCAACGTGGGGCTTATTAAACTTACAACCGTGGAATGAGCTCAAGGGTCACGCGCTCCACCAGCTGAGCCAGCCAGGTGCCCCGCATTCGCCCGGCAATTAGTTTTAAATACCCCTCCCCCCACATCCCCCCTCCCGGAAGAAGAAGCCGGCATCTTGCCTACAGCGCTGAGAAGGTACTGGAAGCCGGTATCTTAAAGAAATGGTCTAGGTCAGAGTTCCTGCAAGGAGGAAGTATAACATTTACATTTCAAAGATATTGAGAGTATATGCAAGTTTCTCCAGGAAGGTCTTTTGTTTCCTAAAGGTAAGATTTTCACAATACTTATAAGGCTTTTGAGGTAAATAGAGGAGGTTTGGGGATTGGTGGGGGAAAAAGCGGACTTTGAATTGTTTCAGGAGCCGCTTCTGGTCTTGTGAGGATTTGTAAGTTAAGGACAATTGATTTTAACTCCTCAAGAAGTTGGGTTGCAACTTACATGACATCATAAACCGACCCATCAAAAATCCTTCCGAAGGTTACCCCCACCCCGCCGCCGCCCCAGTACACAGTTTTATTTTAGCTTAGGTGAGAAGGTCTAAAAACAATTTCTTATCAGGTTCTGATTATCAGCTTTGGACCAAAGAGATAAGTCGAGCTGACTGAAATATTTGCATAGGGTCTTTGAGGACACCTTATTTTCCCTGAGCGTCCCAATTGATTACAAATGAAGTATCAACCCTTGGGCCGATGTTTTGATGGTGGACTCCTAGGAAGGTGTGATGTGGGCGGGCGCTCGGGAGTTATTTTCGGTGCCTGAACTTGGAGCTGTCGTGCTATAAGGCCAAGAACTTGGCAGCCATTTGTTTGTAATCTTGCTCCAAAGTCCTTTCAAAGTGCTGGCGAGAGTCACAAGTTTAGTCAGACTGGTGATTTCCAGTTCTATTTTCTGCCTTTTTATCAATCCGCTAATCTCAGAAGATAATCAATTTACAAAAAGAACAGCTGGAGCCGGTTGGGTGACCTTATTTATTGTGTGGGACCTGGAATGCCATTGGAAGAGAGTTTCCATGTGGGCTTTAAAGTTTGCCATAAATACATCCTTCTTATGTTTCTATGTTTGAATAATAGACCCACCAATGCAGGCAGGGAAGAGTCTAGGAATGGCTTTTATTTTTATTTTATTTTTTTTAAGATTTTATTTATTTATTGACAGAGAGATCACAAGTAGGCAGAGAGGCAGGCAGAGGGAGAGGGGTGAGCAGGCTCCCCACTGAGCAGAGAGCCTGATGCGGGGCTCGATCCCAGGACCCTGAGATCATGACCTGAGCCGAAGGCAGATGCTTAACCCACTGAGCCACCCAGATGCCCTAGGAATGGCTTTTAAAAGATCAGTTGCTGTTTTGCTAGTTTTTTTTTTTTTTTTTAATCCACAAGGGGACCATGTTGAAGGTTGACGATGATCTTGGTTATGTCATCCTGCTTCCTTGCACCATTTTTGGGCTTCACTGGGTCCCACCAGCTGACGCACAAGCTGGTAGAGATCTGACAGCCTGGGGTCAGGGGCCCTGATGATGACTAAAGTTTTCAAAAAACTTTTGGGGATCTTCCCTGGGTTTAGGAAATTCTTTCACTCCGGCCATTAGTTTGGTCTTTGACCAAGAAGGCAAAGATACCTGAGGAGGGTCTCCTGAAATGTCAGTGGTTTTATTTTATAAGGTAATTCATTGATCAACAGTCTTTTCAGAATAGGAAGATAGTTCAGATAGAGGATTAGTAGAATGTGAGTACTCAGGTAAATGATGGAGGAGACATGTCAGTTTTATCTGTTGTTTGAGGTATCTCATGTGTCTTTAATTTTTCACTAACCTTGGCAATGAATTGTTTAAATGAAGGAACTTTGGAATCTTGAAGGCTTTTGAAAGCTTGTGCATGCCAGTTAAAATGAGTATCCCATTCTGTGCGTTGAACTTGGGAATCCTTGCTTTCAAGTGCACTTCTTAAATGATCTTTTCTAACTGGTTCCCCATAATGGCCATTATGATTCTAGGTTAACTTTTGTAAGATTTCACCATTTTTGCAGATATTTATAGCTTCCAGAACCATAGTTCTTAGACAAAAAAATAAGCAGGTGTGCCAAAGGGGGTGTGTACACTCCTCTTTGGAATTTAGGGATTACTTCATTACTCACTCATTCAGGCTAAGCCTTGAGGTCTCGCAGAGCCAAACTGATACCTGGAAGGGATGTGCGGCTGGGTTAGGGATTTTGTGGTGTTTTACAGTGAACCTCATCGCACAGAAATTTTTTTGAGGCTGTGGGTAGCCTAGGGTGCATCTAACCCTATTCCATAATCCGCTTACCCTACAGGAATCTTTTTTTTTTTTTTAACATGTTTTATTTGCCCCCAGGGTACATGTCTGTGAATCATCAGGCTTACACATTTCACAACGCTCACCATAGCACATACCCTCCCCAATGTCCATCACCTAGCCACCCCATCCCTGCCCCCCGACCTCCCCAGCAACCTCAGTTTGTTTCCTGAGATTAAGAGTCTCTTATGGTTTGTCTCCCTCCCTGGTCCCATCTTGTTTCATTTTTTCCCTCCGTACCACCCACGACCCCCCGCCCTGCCTCTCAAATTCCTCATATCAGAGAGATCATATAATTGTCTTTCTCTGATTGACTTGTTTCTCCTAGCATAATACCCTCTAGTTCCATCCACGTCGTTGCAAATGGCAAGATTTCATTTCTTTTGAGGCTGCATAGTATCCCATCGTATATAGATACCACATCATCTTTATCCATTCATCTGTTGATGGACATCTAGATTCTTTCCATAGGTTGGCTATTGTGGACATTGCTGCTATAAACATTGGGGTGCACGTGCCCCTTAGGATCACTACATCTGTATCCTTGGGGTAAGTACTCAGTAGTGCGATTGCTGGGTCATAGGGTAGCTCTATTTTCAACTTTTTGAGGAACCTCCATACTGTCTTCCAGAGTGGCTGTACCAGCTTGCATTCCCACCAACAGGGTAGGAGGGTTCCCCTTTCTCCGCATCCT
>CM052805.1:27905818-28026606 GCA_028533885.1 Nasua narica
GTCGGTTCTCTCCAGACACACTTACTCAAGAGCTAGCCACACTACCCCCTCTACCTGGCCACCCTGTGGCCCAAGGCAGCTCTTCCTCCTCCTTGGCCCCCTGGCCTACCCAACAGACGACAGCTGTCTGAGAATAAGAGTGCTGGGAATGCACCCTGCACCTGGAGGTCTCGTTCTGTCATCTCCTCACCGCTTAGAACGTGTGATTTCATGGGTAGGACTCTGTTCTCCTATGTCAGGTGGGACTTTAATCCTGGCTCCCCTTTTCAGCCTATGAGATGAATAAGATCAAATATGAGAAGAATCTTTGTAACAATAGTGCCATAAAGGTAGGGAGTATTAGGAATCCTACGGGATGGTATGAGGGGACTTCCTTGAAAGGGCAGGGCATATGGCTTCTTGTCCCTCCTGCCGGTACCCCACCCCTCCCCAAAGATGCCCCGGAGCTGCGTCTTCCTCAGCTCTCATGCGGATGGACCTTTGCCACTGCCAGAAAGTACCATGGAGGCCTTCAGGGCAGAGTGACGCTCTGCCACCCCAGACACTCCCCTTTTCCCAAGGTCCTACAATCACAGAGAGAGACCAGGCGCTGGATAAGGACTGGAAACAAGGCAAACAGGGAGTGGACAATTAGTCCAGACAGATCATTCACATCATCAGTTCTGGATCTTTGGTTTTGCAGACCACCGCGCGAACACTGAAGGAACAGGACTACCAAATCACTGATCTAGGAGTTCAGGTCACAGGTGGTGTAAAAACGCCTACAAGCTTTTGGAATTCTACATTAACGAGAAAGATTGAAAAGATTGCTTGGCTGTTTTTCAGTCAGTAGATACGTTCGTCTTGCCCCACCCTCTTGCCTCTGAGTTAGGTTTTGTCTACTTTGGCACAGTGGGAGTAGAGGGGCTGCGCTGGGGAGGCTGCCACAGTGGGGAGCATCCCTGAGTCGTGGGTATGAGGAGGACCAGAGAGATGCAGCACTCAGGGGCTCTGGTCAACACAAAGCAGAGGCCGGCAGGGCTCAGAGTAAACCGAGGTCATGTGGGACCTTGGAGCTGCCTACTCTTCCTTTTCATCTTTCCCTTGAGTGACAGGCCACTCTGCCCTCCTGGGCTCAGAGCGTGCCTCCTCCACTCACCTCTCTGAAGCCCTCTGTGCATCTCACCCAGGGGTGACCACAGTCCTCAGCCTCCCTACCTTCGTGCGCCCATGGGAAAGCCACTTCTCAGCTCCGCCCCACCCCTGTCCTTGTAACTGCTGAGACCAGACTGGGGCCTGGGACGGCCGACCACTCAGCCCCCGGCCCTTGCTGGGACTCCTGCCCCTCCAGGGCAAGGTCGGGGTGGTGGTCGAGGCCCACATGAAGGGAGGGGGGAGCAACCCCAGAGGCGGGTGTGGGGAGGGAGGAAACAGCCAGAACGCGATATCTGAGCTGCCGCTTCCCCTTCTTTAAGAAGAGTTTTGTGGATTAGGCCTTATAAATTTTACTGGACTTTTTATGTTAGCCAAGTAGACTTTTGCTGTGACAAGTTCAACGAAGAACAGACACATAAAGGCAGCTTCCAGCCATGTCTCTAACTGAGTCACAAAGAACGACTAGGGGTGGGGAGGGCTGGCGTTTACTGGCCGCCTACCGGCCTTCCACACCAGCCTTATCACAACCGTAACTCAGCGGTCGGTTGGTAGTGCAAGGAACAGCCTACACAACCCACACACAGCCCCCTCCCCCACTCACAGCAGAGTCTCCGCGACTACAGAGACCCAGAGCAGGTGCTCAGGGAGCACTTCTGAAGTAAATGAGTGAGTGAGTACTGAAAAGTCCACCAGACTCTCTCCTAGTGTTTTAATGCTACCCCGTGAGGCAGGCATTACTGTTTCTGTCTCACACATTCACTGGAGTTTCGGGGGTAAATTCTCTCCAAGTTCAACCAGCTGGTAGGCTAGAAACCAAGAGGGGGAGACAAGTGGGGCAGAGGGAAGGCCAGTTAGTGAAGCAGGTGTGAGGCCAGCCCTGGACTCAGCTGAGCAGCAGTGAAAAATGTCCAGAAAAGGCCCTGGTTCCATCTGTGCCTTAGAAGCAGAAAGCCCAAAGGAGGAGGAGGAGGAGGAGGAGGAGACGGGGAGGAGACGGGGAGGAGGAGGGAGGAGGAAGAGAAGGAGGAGGAGGAGAAAGAAACCCTGGAGTGCAGGGGTAGCAAGTGTAGAGGTGGGGAAATTGATGAGGACACCACGGGGACACGGTGGGCCACCCAGGACCCCAACAAAGGCTGGGACATTCATTGGAATGGACCCTGGACATCCTGCTCTTTCATCGTTATTCCTGGATTCATACCATTTACTTCACTTAGTTGCCATTCCATCTGTCCTTAAAACATCCACATCCACAACTACAGTTGCCTCTCAGGGCACAATGATGAGCTCCGAGGACGTGAATCCTGTCCATCTCACCGGCTGCCCTCCCACCCTCTGGAATCTCTCATGTCCTTCAGGTTCCAAGAGAGCACCACACCCTATTCGTCCTTCTCCCTGCTCCTGCTGCTCTTCCTGCTCACTGTCTAAGAGGGACCCCCAAGGTAAAGGCTCTGCCGCACCTCGCACCTCCCGGCGGGCAACCCCGTCTGTGCTCAAGGCTTCCACTCACTCCTGGGAGGGACAAGGAAACACTGCCCTGAACCGTGCCCTGGGCGAAGAGCTTCAGGCCCCTCCTAGCCCAGGATTCTAGTGGCACGGGTGTCCCCAAAGGATGTGGCAGAGCAGGTGAGGCTGTCCTTCCCAAAGCCAACCTCCCGGGTCAAGGATGCTCCCCTAGGAAGCTGAGCAAAAGAAATCACAGCAATTCTCCAAGGAAAGAAACCCAAATGGTCAACCAGCCTACAAGAAGAGAAAAGTAAATAAACTCCACCAGTAAACAAAGAAATTCAAAACAAAGCACGACGCTATTGATTTTTACCTACCAAATTGCACCCCCTCTGTGATAGGAAATGATAATGATAGCAGTGTCGGTTGGGGCATTTGCATAGGATGCCCGTAGACTGCACCTGGGATCAGATTTCCAAAGGAGAATTTGAAAACACGCGCCAGGGACCATTGGCAGACTCATACCATTCTTAATGATCTCATTTCTAGACACTGATTCTAAAATAAAGAAACTCGCAGGTTTTTTTTTTTTAAGTTTTCATACAAAAATGTTTATTATGTCATTATTTATTATAATGAAAAATTATAATGAAAAAATTTATTATTATGAAAAACAGCTAAAACTGTCCGAGAACAGAAGAATAAGAGACTGGTTAAATGATTATGATCCTCCATAGAATGGAATATAGATCTTCCATTAAAACATAAACTAACTAGGGGCACCTGGGTGGCTCAGTCGGTTAAGTGTCCGACTTTAGCTCAGGTCCTGATCTCAGGGTCTCAAGCCTGAGTCAGGATTTACGCTCAGTGGGGGGTCTGCTTGAGATTCTCTCCCTCTGCCCTTCCCACCACCCCTCGCAAATGCATTCTCTTTCTCGCTCTCTAAAGTCTTTTAAAAAAAATAACACTGCCCACTATGCAGCCATCAAAAACAACAACCACAACGAAATCTTGCCATTTGCAACGACGTGGATGGAACTAGAGAGTATTATGCTGAGCAAAATAAGTCAATCAGAGAAAGACAATTATCATATGATCTCACGGATATGAGGAATTTGAGAGGCAGGGCAGGGGGGGTCATGGGGAGAAAGGAGGGGAAAAAATGAAACAAGATGGGACTGGGAAGGGAGACAAACCATAAGAGATTCAATCTCACAAAATAAACTGAGGATTGCTGGGGGGTCGGGGGGCAGGGATGGGGTGGCTGGGGGAGGGACATTGGGGAGGGTATGTGCTATGGTGAGTGCTGTTAATTGTGTAAGACTGAAGAGTCACAGACCTGTACACCCGAAACCAATAATACATTATATGTTAATAAAAGAAAAAAATACATTGGCCAGAGAATAAACCTAAACCCGGATTCAGAAATAGACAAAAATGCTCACAGTGTTGCTCTGAGCCATAAGGTTAAGCGAAATTTTCTTCCTTCCATTTGCCTATACTGTCTCAACATTCTCAATGATTTCTCAACGTTTCTCAACAAATATGCATCCATGTTCTAATGTGTAAAACATATCTGCCATAAAAACTAAAGGTTAGGTGTAGCCCAAGCCTCAGAAAATACAGGGAAAATCACTCATGGTTAATGATTCCCAAGCTGGGACTCCCCACACCGTTGCAGTCAAATGCTTAAGAAAAATGATCTAAAGGTGACCTGTGAATAACACAGGTTTGAATTGTGCGGGTCCGCTCGTACGTGGGTTTTTCACAGGACGGCATTGTGAATGTATCTTTTCTTAGGATTTTTTTTTAATCACACTTTGTTTTCTCTAGATTACTTTTTTGTGAAACACATAGGACAGCCAAAGTATGTGTCAATTGACTGTTTATGTTCTCGGCAAGGCTTCCAGTCAACAGTAACGCTACGGGTAGATACGTTTTGGGGAAATCAAGAGTTGTATGTGGATTTTCAACAGCACGGGGGTCGGCGCCCCTAACCCCTCTGTTGTTTAAGGGTCAACTGTACTGGCCCGTGTTGTAGCCACATACTCATCATCAAAGACACAGGCTCGCCTACTGAGCAAGCCAAATTTCCTACTTCCCTGTCCTGTTGATAGTGCTTATTGTTTCTTCACAAAACGTGTATTTAGATTTTTTTAAAGATTTTATTTATTTCATTTGACAGAGAGAGATCACAAGTAGGCAGAGAGGCAGGCAGAGAGAGAAGGGGAAGCAGGCTCCCTGCTGAGCAGAGAGCCCGATGTGGGGCTCGATCCCAGGACCCTGAGGTCACGACCTGAGCCGAAGGCAGAGGCTTTAACCCACTGAGCCACCCAGGTGACCCTATTTAGAGTTTTCTTTAAAAGATAAGCATTGGAGTAAGGCAGCCAGTTTGCTGGACAAGTGTTTCACTTGGTGACATCCTTGGGGAAAAGCTCTAGAAAGCAAGTCTGAAGACCACCACCGCAAGATAAGGCTATTTCCTCCTGCCACCTCCAAAACACATTTGTGCTTGTGGTGAACTCAGTCAATGGGGTCCCCAGGAGTGGCCCAGAAGGCTGGGGTGTTAGTGGGGCCCAAGAGCATCTCCAAGACAAGCCATCACACAACTGAAGGATCTAGTGCATTCCATTTCTCCCTGGAAAATGGGAATCAATGATGCCTGCCATGACCACACTACTCACTCTAGAATATTCTGTAAGAGAAGCAGTGTGGGGGCTACTATGCTTTGCCCCCCCGCCCCAGGCCCCGGTGCATTTTCAGCCCTGTCACACATGATCTCCCTTCTGTAAGACCATTCCCACCTGGCAGAGTGGCTGCAGAGCTGAGGCCAGGCCAGGCCACCTTGGCTCTCTCCCTTTCACTGCTGCACACACCTATCAATATTCCAATTCTCTCCATAGTTAGGTATGGCTTTTTCAGTTCAGAATTGATCTAAGGCCATTGAGTATCTATTAATACTTCCTTCTAGGGCGTCTGGGTGGCTCAGTAAGTTAGGCGTCTGCCTATGGCTCAGGTCATGATCCCAGGGTCCTGGGATCAAGCCCCATATTGGGCTCCCTGGTCGGCAGGAAGCCTGCTTTTCCCTCTTCCTCTGCCTGCTGCTCCCCTGCTTATGCTCTCTCTGTGTCAAATAAATACATAAAATCTAAGAAAAGAAAAAAAGGAAAGGAAAGGAAAGAAAAGAGAAAAGAAAAGAGAAACTTCCTTCTGGCCCAACCCCTCAACGGCCACCAACCTGCAAGGCCACATCTTCTCCCTGCAGCCTCCCTGAAAAACAGGATGGAGGGGCAGAAGCAGCCTCTGAGGCCCCGCCTGCCCTCCTCCATCACTGGCCCCTCTCAGAGCTGCAACACCCGCTTGGGTTATAGTCCTTTCTGTTCCCATGGTTCCACCCAGTAAACTTGACTATAAACTGGTTTATTCATCATTCTCATCCAGAGTACTGAACACCTGCCCAGGAGGAGTCAGGCCTCCTATGTTTGCTGAATGAGTAAGTTTATTACTTTCCATATAAAACAGTACTTCCTTTTAATTGCTCTAAATTTATACTCCGCAAGTTTCAAAGGTTGTCCCTTTGTCTATTGTGAACAAATCTGCTCTCACCTTCACCACACTCTTCTGGATTTTGTGCTGGAGCGTTTTCCACTTCCGCCTCCCCCTTGCTAAGCCGCAGAGCTCTGACCCCCTCGGGCCCCTGCTCCAGCCCCTCCGGGACGCACAGTGCTACCCTGTCACCCTGCCATCCCGAGGAGCTCCCCTCCTCCTCCCTCCCTATGAACTCTTTAGAACTTCACGCTCACAAAACAGGACACGGGCCCCGGTCCTCGTGCTGACCCACAGCACTGCCTGGTCTTTGTGGCCCCTGGAGCACACGGAGAATGGAGAATTCTAGACTGTGCCCTAGTCACATCCACCCCCAAGCCTCAGGCCTGCAGGACGGCTGCACCCAGAAACTCCATGGTCACCTCAAACGCAACAGGTCCCCCAGAAGGCCACCGTCAACCACCAGAAGGAGGTTCCTGCCCTCCCGCTTATACAGGGTCTAGGACGGCGTATCCTGGTGACCCCACAGCCCATCATCAAGGGAATTGGGGCTCCCGGCTAGAGCCACACCAGGATGGCTCTCAGGGCAACACAAGGGTCTGCCCCCGCAGGTCAATCCACCCCTGCTCAGTCCACAGAGGTCCTCGGGGGTCTCCAAGCCTCCACCTGGCTCTAATGCCTTGGTCGCCCAGGGGCGCTCTTTACACGCCCCCCGACCTTTGGGGCATTCCTACAGGTCAGCTCCCCCCACAGCCCTGCCCGTGTTTTTCCTACTTCTTCAGGTTGGCATTCTTTCCCCCTACTGTTTGCTTGTCCAAAACCTCATCAGTCCTCACAGGGAACTGGAATACCCAGAGGAGAGTGCCGATTAGAAAGAAAACTATAGATGCCACCGGGGGTCCCTGAACTTTCATCCAAACCCCTCCCCGAAGACCCAGAATATAAGCACGGGGTGCAGGGTGTTGCAGAGCGCTGAGGTCCTCCAGTTCAGGGACGGGGCAGTTCAAACCTGTCAAAGCGGGATGTCATATTATTTGCTGTGTGGCCCCAGGTATGTCACTCACCCTCTCTGAGGCTCAATCTCCTGTCCACCTGCACTTCCTTACACAATGTGAGCTACCTGCTGTGAAATGAGCTTGTGAAAAGCAGAAGCCTCTGTGGGTGGGAGGCGGCGGGCCCTCTGGGTACCATCAGACCTTCTGGAGTCCTGGAATGTCCCTACTTGCCTGACCTCTCCACTCCTGATAGATGCTTTCTGCCTCTGGCATGCTAATACGCTCACGAGTGTCAGTGTTATCTTCTTCACACATACCGAGCACCTTAGGAAGAGGGGTCCCTGCTTGTACTGGTGGTTGTGTCTAACTCACAGCAAGAAGCATGGTGCCAACACTCTACTGTCTGTGGGACCTTTCATCCTCATCACCACCACCACCCCCGCTCCTTCTCCCGTGACAGCCTGACCAGAGAGGAGCCCGGAGTCTGCCCAGAGGGCAGGTAGAGGCTAGACGCCCCCTCCCAAGGCTGACTCCGTCCATAGCTTCCTAGTCTCTGTATTTGACCTTAAAGCTAATCTATCTAGAATTTCTACTTTCTTCATGTCCCTAAATCCACATAGTTCACACCCGCACCCCCTCATCCTTTCCCATCAGCCCCTCCCAGACTGCATTGCTGGGCCCTGAACATGTCTGGGCAGGGATGAAGGCGGCGGTACATGAGGGCCCGACGGCAGGCTCAGGTGGCACCTGAGGGCCCACGTTCGTGACTGGAGTATCAGAACTCCCTGTGTGGGTTATCTCACTGCCGCCCTGCAGGGCACCAAAGACTCCCTTCCCTACCCCCTTGCCCCCTCACCACCCCTATCCCGCAACCCTACGGACCTTCAACTCAAGGGTCCCCTCTTCTACCGAGGCCCTTGGGCTCACTCCCCCAGCACCCTACACCCCAGCGACTGCCCTGCCCGCACCTTCTCTCCAGTTCTTCCTGGTCTCCAGGGTTGGGGATCAGAAAGTTGGCTCCGAGTGAGGGAACCCACAGGAAATCAGCTTGTAACCGATTGCTTCCAGGAGAAATGGCCATGACAGGTTCAACAAGGACCCCAGAGCCTGTGTCTTCCCCTCAGCCCTTCAGCTGTTTCTAACCAGAGGGGTTTTCCCAGGTGCCCCTGAGCTCTCCTCATGCAAGAACGAATCTGCTGGATGCCTGGTCCTTCCCTCCCCAGCCAGGGTTGAGAGCCGATACAGTGCCCCCGTGAGGTGTGGAAAGATGGGCCTTCTAAGCAGATGCAGCCCACAGGAGAAAGGCAGGCAGAGGCCACCATCTAGGTAAAGAAAGACTCCCCCAGGGAGAAGGCTGGAGGGGGGGAGCTGGGGGACGCCAGCCCCTCTCAGCCCTGGGCCAGGGGCTTGGTGTAGGCCATCAACAGCACAACCACAGGCCACACCCCTTTCCCTGTTCCCACACATCTCCAGGGTGACCCCTTTAGCACCCCCAAAGTCAGAATGAGGTCAGAGCCCAGGTTTCCAGCTCATTGGCAGTCCTCTCCCCTGCAAAGCGAGTGGGGGTAAAGAAGAAGGAGCCCTGTCTGAGGCTGGGACACATGGGACCCCCAGGGAGGCCTGCCCCAGTCCCACTCACCCTGAGTCACTGTAGCAGGTGCCCAGAGACCCGGTGTCAGGACCCAGATCACCAGCATCTCCAGATAGGGCACCAGCATCTCCAGATAGGGGACTCATCAGGAGGGACTCAGAAATGGGAGCTCCCAGGGAGGAATCAGCTATATAAGGGACTCCAAAGACACCTGCTTTGGGCAAGGGGTGCGGTGATGGGGCTGGGTGGATGTGTGTGGTGACCACAAGGAGTTGGCCAAAGGGCAGCCTGTCAACCCTCCCCTCTAAATCCACGAAAGCTGACCGCCCTCAGCCAGGGTCCCTCCAATGGAAGCCAGAGACGTGGGTGCGGCTGGACAAGAGGGAGGGACAGGAGGCTGGAGATGTAAGAGTGGGTGGCGGTTAGCAAGGGGCGGGGGCCCAGAAAACCCCAGGGAGCAGGACGGAGGGAGGGGTAACAGTCCTGGAAGGAGCAGCCAGCCACAGGCCAGGCTGAGTGAAGGACCCTTCACCCCTACCCCTGAGAAACCTCTCTTTCTCTCAGCCTTCCTTCCCCCTCATCCACCTCAAGCTGGCCCCTTGCAAATTTCCAGTGGCTTCCCCCAGGGTTGCAACCACCAGTCCTTCTGGGTGGGAGTCCCGTTCACATCTGAGGCTTTAGGGTCCTAGCCTCCACCCCCGGCCACTGGCAGTCCCAGGACAAAGGTCCCCGGGGCTTTTCCCAAACCCCTACCCAAAGAACTTCATTCTGCCAGCCCCAATCACCCTCAGCTCCCACAAGAGTGGGAACGGGAGGGCCCAAGCCCAAGTGTGGGAGGCCCTGGCTTGTGAAGGCTCGAGGTCTCTGGGGAGGCCCAGCTTCACCCATCGGCGCTAATGGCAGCTGACCCAGCCCCGAGCTCCCCACGTCAAGGGAGGAAGGGCCCAGAAGACAAACCCAGCAGGCCCCCACCTGGGAAGGTGGAGGCTTCCCTGCCACAACCCGCAAACAAATGCCCCCAGTCTCTAAGAGGACAGTCACGGCCCTGAGGGCTTCCCACTGACCCCTTCCTTCCTTGCTGGGAGACACTGATGCTCCCAGATCCTCCCACACATCCTCTGGAAGTCCCTGTTCTCCAAGGAGAGATGCCATAAGATGAAGAAGAGCAACACCTTCTACAATAAAGGCTGTATTGTATTCACACGGGAGAACTAGAGGGGGAAGGCTGGGAACTTCTGGCCTCTGAGGTTACTGCGGGGATGGGGTGAGGCCAGAGAGGAAAGGGGCTCGGTGGGGAAGGGTGGGGAAGGTGAGGTAGTAGGGGATGGGGGAGAGAGGGCAATGAGGACAAAGGGCTGAAGGAGCTTCTCCACCCCACGGCCCTGCTTCTGCTCCTCCTTGGGGCCCCGGAAAACTGGGATCCTGGGCTTTTGGGATGGAGAGAAAGAAATGGAACTTGAGAATGGGGGACCAGGGCATGGGAAGCACCAGCTGCGGGGCCCTGAGAGGCAGAGGACATCAGTACCTGGCTGGGAATGGGGTGTGGAGGGAGGAGGATTTAAGACTGGGGCCCTGGGATTATAAGGATGGGGGAGGAGACAAACTGGGGGAGGCTTGGGGCTGGGCGCTGGGGTGGGGAGTGATTTAAGAAGCTCCTCATAGGAGGAGATTTAATGGTGGGACCAAGGGGTGCAGCAAGGAGTTACATAATAAAGAGCAGGTAGGAGGATGGTTACAGGTGCAGGTGGGGAATGACTGTCAGGGTGAGCACAGAAGTACAGAGACTGAGGTCCAAGACCCCCAAAGGATGTGGGGACGGGGATCTGCAAGAGACCACATAAACACAAAGGCTGACACAGGCAGATGCACAGGGACAGAGATCTGACGGAGTGTGTCTGGTTTTCACAGTAACCACACAAGGTATCAGGACAAGTATGCTCTACTCCTCTTACGGGGTTCAGAGAAGTTAGTAACTTGGCCAAGGTCCCACAGTGCAAGAGCCTGGATTTGAACTGGGTCTCCAGGTGAGTATCACCCAAGTCAGGAGAAGGATGAGGGTCAGGCAGGTGGTCTGCATTTGCTCAAGGAAACCAGGAGACAGAGCTGCCCAAGTCCTCAGGCCATTCCTTGAAATGGATGCGGTTCAGACACTTTCTTCCCATGGTCTGGGGCAGGGTCAAGAGGGAAGAGCAGGGCTCACAGCAAGGATAAGGCCAACCTCAGGTCTCTGGATATGTACCTGCCACAGAATGCAGTGTCAAAGAGGGAGTGAGAACAGGGAACCACCCTGCTCAGGCTTGCTGAAAGGTCAACACCTCCTGGTCCTAGCTCAGCCCCCTGCCCTAGTGGGTGGAGGAGGGCGTCTAGACCTGGATCTGGGAGAGTTCCTTACCATCCCCCTTTGCCCTCACCCTCACATTGGTGTCCACATTGTCCACCAAGGCCACCTGGAAGTGTTCATCCTTGACTAAAGAGAAAGAAAAAAGAGGAGGGGAGGAAACAACAGATGGAAAGAGAGATTCAGAAGGGGCAGGAAAGGAGAAGGGCAGGAAAGGTGGGGAAGGCAAGGCCTGGCAGGGAGGTTCCTGTGCCCCAGTGTCTGCCCTACAGGAATGGCCGGTGCAGGACCTTCGCCCTTCTCAGGAGGTGCCCACGGAAGCGAAGACTCAAGCTTTTCCACATGAGGTACGCGAGGTACAGGTGCGTGTCTGCCCTGGGCAAGGGAGGACGTTGGGTCCTTCCCAGGCCGCAATGGTGCCCAGGAAAGCCCCTGTCCCCCTTCCCCAGAAGGCAGGACTCACCTGTTCTGTCGTCTTCCAAGTCCAAGTTTGAAAAAGTCCCCACAGTGTCCTCATCCAGGACCTCGAACCATTTCCTGTCGTCGTCGCAGGACCTGAGTCGGGGCAATGCACAGCACCGTCAGAGCAGGGCCGCCCCAGCTGGGACCCCTTTGCCGCCCTTTCCCCCACCCCAGAGTGCTCACCGGCTTCCACCTTGGCCACCTCTCAGGGAGCGAGAGCGCACGACGATGAAGAGGCTCAGGGACGCCAGCAGTAAGGCGCGAGACGACGAAGAGGCTCAGGGACGCCCGCAGTAGCAGCAGCAGAGCCAAGAACCCCACCAGGCCCCCGACCAGCGCCCTCAAGGCCACCTTGCAGCGAGGGCCCAAGAACCAGTGTGTGTCCGTGGAGAAACAGCTGGAGCAAGCGGTCACAAGTCACAGACCCTCACCCTTTCCCCCCTTACCCCCACCCCCACCAGTCCACTCACGCCGACGTGCCCCGACGTCTCCCACGTGGGCCAACGTGCGCGGACGTGAGCCGCAGTGGGCGGGGCCGGGAAGGACCGGCCAGCTGGTAGGCCTGGCGGGCTGTGGGCGGGACCCCTGCGCGTGCGCAGAGTCTCACCGGCAGGCAGGCCCGCTCTTCTCCACAACGCACTGTCCCTGCTGACAGTCGATGGCGCCGTCCACGCCCGAGGTGCACTTGGTGGCACAGTGGAGCCGGTTCTCCTCCACCAAAGGGAAGTAGAACTCCTCATAGCCTTTGGCAGTGGCGCGGCGACAGATGGCTAGGAGTGGGTAAGGGGTTGCAGAAGACAGGGACCTCATCCACTCTACTCAGGGGCCTGGTTATAACAGCTCCGAAAATAGATGGGGGAAACTACATTTCCGAGGGTGGGGTGTCGTGGAGTAGACCCTAGGATTAGATGAGGGGAGGGCAGACCCCCCAGGAGCCTCCACCCTCTCCCCACCTTCCCTCCTGGACCTCAGATGGAAGCTACTAACAAAGGCAAGGAAGGGTAGCCCTGCCTGGGGCCACATCACTCGCCTCCCTGAAAGGTCTCCTCCTCCTTTCCAGGGAATTTCAAATGACAGATGTTCCTGGTGAGAGGGTCATGGCCTCCCGGGGCCACTCAGCCCTTTATCCACCCTTACCTTCCAGAGTCAGCTCCTTCCTGGTGTTATTGTTCACCTTGATGGAGCCAGGCTTAAAACACAGGGCTGAGGGGACAGAAGCACAGGTGGAACTTGGGGAGGTTCAACGCTCAGGGACAGGTGAGCAGAGAGGGCTCTGTCACTATGGGGGAGATGAGGAGGGGCCACAGGGAAGGCTCTTCTTGCCTCCCTCACCCCCCACCCCTCCACCCCCCACCACCCCACCCCCTGCCGAATAAGCAAGGGTCCTTAGCTGCCCTGAAAACTTGGAGCAGAACTGTCAAGGGGTCTTCCCTGGCACCCAGGCTCTGACAGGCCCCTCCTTGGCCCCATTCTTGACCCAGTTGGCTATAAACCTAACTCCCCTTCCCAATCTGCAGGGCTGGCACCTAAGCCCAGAGGCTGCCATCAAAGCTAGTAGCTCTGGCCCTGACCCCTCCCCCCAGCTCTGGCTCACTCTGGTTATTCTGGCAGGTGTCCCCATTATGGCTGACATTCTGAGGCTCCTCCTTCAGCACTGTCTTCACCTTCGCATACTCGCTATCCTGCTGGAGACTAAAGGGCAACGCCAGCAAGACCAGATAGTCCACCACAATGCTGCCACTCCTGAGGGGACCAAGAGGGTCGGGGGTCTTCCAGGCCTGGGGGAGTAAATGATTGGGGAAAAAAATCCCCCATGAAGTAATTGGTTCCCCTATCTCCTTCCTCCACCTCTCTCTTTCTAAAATCCGATGATTCCAAAGGAAAACATGGCTTCTCCAGCTTTTCTTTGAACCCCCTGCCTCCAGCTAACACTGCCTCCACAGCCCCATAAGGGTCTCCTACCTCAATGACAGGATCTCCACATCCTGGAACCCCTTCACATTTTGGTAAATCTTCCGCATCTGAAATGCCAAGATCCTTGGGCTCACACCTGAACCTTGTGACCTGAGCGTATCTAGGGGCCCAAGCTCAGCTTCAGGGAAGGACCCTTGAGTTCCCTCCCTTTCCCCGTCACCTGATCCCGGAAGGTGTCACTGAAATTCTTGTAGGCTGTGGAAGTGTCGTCATTGATGTCTGGGGAGAACTCCTGGTCAACAGACACCTCCATGCCCACTTCGGCATCCATGGAATCTGCACACATCATACCCCACTCTGGTCACTTCACCATCCACTCCTGTCTCACACCACCACCACCACCGCGACCCAGATGTTCCTCCCATTGCCCCTCTCCACGTTCCCTGAGGACTGACTGAACAGTAGGAGGGAGGGAAATAGGATTTCTAGGATGAATTGTGCCAAGACGTGGGAAAGATTAGAGGTAAGGAGGCAGAGCAGCCAGGCCTGTGGTCTCTCCTTGTCTGACCCAGCAGCAGGCAGAATAATGGCTCCCCAAGATGCCTGCATCTTCATCCCCAGAACCTCCTAATATGTAATGCTACATGGCAAGGAGGAATCAGGATTACAGATAGAATTTAAATTGCTAATCCGCTGACTAAAATGGGAAAATTAATTACTGGGTGGGCTCAACATAATCATAAGAGTCCTTAGCAGTGGAAAAGAGAGGCAGAAGAGGTCAGAATCAATTACAAAATGTGACTACAGAAGAAAGGCACAGAGATGTAATGTTGCCAGGTTCGAAGGGGGAGAGAGGGAGCCTTGAGACAAGGAATGTGAGAGGCTTCAGAACTTGAAAAGAGCAGAGAAATGGCTTCTCCCCTAAGGCCTCCAGAAAGGAACGTAGGTCTGCCGACACCTTGATGTCGGCCCAGATAGACCCACGCTGGACTTCTATCTACAGAATTGTAAGACAATACGTTTGCATTATTTCAGCTACTAAGTTTGTGCTGATTTGTTTCAGCAGCATGTAGAAGCTAATACAGCTTCTAGCAGCCCAGACCAGGAAGGAGACCACAGGAAGGTGTGTGATCCCAACCACCTCCTGGAGGTGAGAGTGGAAAGGAGGCGTGACAGGGGGTAGAGGAAAGCCTGGGAGAGAAGGCAGGGGTGGAGGAATTAGGCAAAATGACATGAGGGCTGAGAGGCAAACCCTAGGGCGGGGCCCAGGGAGAGTCAGTGGCATCTCCCAGGAGAAAGTTCAGAAGGCAGGGTCCTGGCAACTCACCCAGACCCAGCTGTTCCACCACAGACTCTCAATGGGAGCCATAGAAGGTGCTCGGGCAGTGGCACTTGAAGCCATCCCATTTACCCCCATTTCTGGCACCTGATCTCCTGGAGCTCACAGTGGGGCCCAGAGAACCCCCAAGGGGCAGTGGCAGAGGCCCTGCATCCAGGTGCTACCGTTGTCACAGGTGCCTAGGCAGCACAAGGAAAAAAAAAGGAAGTTCAGGATAGGGCTTGCCCTTGGTGACACTGAAATTCATCAGAGGAGAGAGAAGAGGGAACAGGGAAGCAGGAGGTCCAGCCTGGGGTGGTGGTCAGGCCAGACCGTGTGGTCATCTGAGTGGCGGTCGAAGTTGTCCTGGGTGATAGCAGTCTGAGAGGTGACCGCCGGTGTTTCTGGAGTCTCGGTGGTGGTGGTTGGGGTGCACGGAGTCGGCCTGATTGAAGTCACCATCGCAGCTGGAAAGTTGCTGCTTGGTTTCGTGGTCAGTGGGAGGCTAGTGAACCCAGGCGTGTGTGGAGTGGTTACGGAATTGGTGCTCATCCAGTTTCCGCTGGTGGGTCTTGTCCAAACTGTGTAACCGGGGACAGGCCCAGTGCTGCTAGAACTAGGAGCATCTGTTAGGCTGTTGGTAGGATGAGTTTCCAGAACAGTAGAAGTGTCCACATGCACAGGAAACACGGTTGTCCTACTGGCGGAACTAGGGGAGGTGGCCATCTCAGTAGCGGAAGTAAACACTGACACTGGGACGGCGGCCAGAGAAGTAACTTCACTACTTGGACCCGCTCCCGCAAATGAAGTGGTGGGAGAGGCAGGTGCTATGGTAACTGATACAGATTCCGGACACGGGGTAGCAGAAGAAACGAAACAGGTGGTGGTTGTTTCAGTAGCAAAAGTCTTCAGAGGAGATGTGGTTGGAGACGTTTTCATAGTTTCAGATGGAAAAGGAGTAGTGAAAGCAGCAGCAAAAGAGCCTATATTTTCCACACTAGAGAGAGGTGAGGATGTAGAAAGAGAGTGGTAGTAGGGAGCATTGAATTTATGCTAGTGGAAGAGAGCGAAGAGGACATTACCGTTGTGGATAATGAAGAAGAGATAATAATACTACAAGAAGTAGTTATTGCATTTGTTCATGTACTCAGACTAGGGCAAAATGAGGTTGGAGAAACACAAGAAGGGCTGGGTGGTGGTGTGAGGGTGAGTGTCGTTACTGACATTGTAGTCACAGTCATGGCTGTGTCTGGGGTAGAGGGAGTGGGCAGAGTGGCTGTGAGGGGGTAGGCATGGAGGTGTTGGTGGGAGTGGTGACGTCAGTTGTGGCCGCAGCGACTACAGGGGTGGATGCCCCACCGGTACTAAGGAGTGTAGTAATCAAGGTGGACAAAGGGGTAGTGTTTGTGGTCAAGGTGGAGACCGATTCTGTGGTTGGGGCAGGTGGAGAAGACAGGTGCCTCCTCATGGCTGATGTCAAGGTGTTGGTGGTGACCGGAGTAGAGGTGGTCAGTGTCAGAGAATCAGCCGTGTCGGTGGGAGTGATTGATGGTGTGGTTGCGAGAGGAGAAGTAATCTCCATGGTGAGAGACTGCGTCCAAACGTCCCCAGTAGGAATTGGTGTGGTTTTCCAGGGGGCTGGGGCATGAGAGGGCGTGACAGTCATCTCACGTGTGTATGTAGTCAATGTAGCAGAGGAGGGTAGGCCCGCGGTCAGGGGTGTTGCGTGTGCGTCAGTGGTAGCGGGTGCTGGGGTGGGGTTAGCGTTTGTGGGCCACGTATCTGTGCCCGCTGCACATGAGGCGGTACGGCCTGTCTGCGTGGTCCCAGTACTGCTGGAAGACGCGGAAGAGGAGCCCACAGGTGGAACTGGAGTGCCGGTGGCAAGGGTGGGAGGTGGAGCGCTGCGGGTACTTGGGAGCCTGGGCGCCATAGCAGGCAATGTGGCAGAGGTTGTGATGACACCGGATGACAAGTCTGTATTTTGGACAGTGGGGATGGATGGGCTGATAGATGCAGAGGTGGCCAATATGCTGGAAGCCATGATTGTGGGGGTGAGGTCAGTAATGGGAGTCAGGGGACCAGTGGGACCCCTGGGTGTAGGCCTGCTGGTACTAACAGAGGATGAGTCTATGCTGGTGGTTATCCTCAGGGCACCAGTGGTAGAGGGAGCTGGGGTCATTGCTGGTGTGGCCGTGCTTCCTTTAGAGTAGATGTTTGAAGAAGGGACATCTGGGGTACTGTGGTATTGCGGGAGTGGGTGTTGATACCACAATCGTGGTGGTAGTTTCTGGAGTGGAGGAAGGGGGCAGAGAGGCTGTGTTCAAGGTGGCAGCGGTTGCAACATTGGGGGGAGCGGTGGTTTCAGTTGTGGCCATGGTGCCAGTTCTCGTGGGAGATTTGGGGGTGGACGTGACACGGGTGATAGGGAGTGTCGTGATCAAGGTGGATGTAGGGGTAGTGTTTGTGCCCCAGGTGGAGACTGGTTCTGTGGAGGGAGCAGGTGGAGGCGGCGGGTGCATCCTCATGGCTGATGTCAAGGTGTTGGTGTTCACTGGAAGAGAAGAGGCTGGTGGTGGAGAATTGGCCGCATTCCTGGGCGTAGTTAAGGATGTAATCGCGGGAGGAGAAGTCATCTCTGTCGCGAGAGACACTGGGGAAATGTCCTGGAGGAGTAAGTGTGGTTTTCCGGGTGGGCACGGCGTGAGGAGGGGCGGCGGCCATCTTGGGGGCCATCTTGGGGGCCATCTTGGCGGGCTGTGTAGCGGCTGCCGTGGAGGAGCGCGCGTCTGTGGCAGTGCGAGTTGTGTGATTAGGGGTGGCCCTGGGTCCCAGGGCGGTGGCAGAGGCGGCAGAGGTGGCGGAAACCACTGTGTTTGTTGGAGTGACGGGTGACGGGAATGGAGCGATCGAAGTGACTCCCGTTGTGAGAGCTCCTCTAGGGCTGTCAGGCCCCAGAATGTGTTTCGTTTTCATTGAGCTCGTCGTTTGCAAAGTAAGCGGTGGCGCCCCGCGGGTGGGGCCGTGGCTGCGGGAGGAGCAGACACGCTTTGTGTTGTGGGTGTCGTTAGTGTCGCTGTGGAGGTGGGCGCGTGAGCGGGGCGCCGGCTGTCCTGGGCGAACCGGCGGCGTGAGGAAATGCAGTGGCGGCTGTAGCCGGGGTACCGGCGTTGCCGGTTCCGGCTGCCGAGATGTTGGCGGCAGGCAGAGAAGGGGTGACTGAGGTGGCAGGGGTTGTTGGGGGGGGAGACCTGGGGGGATGAGGGCTTGCTGGGCTCAGGCGCGGCCTTTCTGTGGCACCAGTCGTGGAGGAGGTGGAGCACGTGTGCGGGCTGAGACAGAGGAAGAGAGCAGGGCCGGGCGGGGGGCGTTCCCGCCGAGCGCGCCGCTAGCGGGAGGGGAGGTCAAGGCTCCCGGGGGCGGCCGGGGTCGCGCAGGCGGTGGGGTAAGCGGTAGCGATGATGAGGCTCGTGGGGCGGATGCGCTTTGTGCTGCCCGTGCAGACAGTGAGGGTGGGTGGCCTGGTTCCGACCTTCACGACAAGCTTGGCCGTTGGGATTGTTGAGGTGTTGGGCTTGATTGGAGTTCTGAGCGACGGCTCAGGAATAGGGGGGAGGTGGGGGGAGGTGGGAGTGTGTGCTCCCTACGGTGGGGAGCTGGGGGGACCCCGCTGGCGGTGCCGAGTGGCCACCTTGCTGCACCTTTGCAGCTCGGGGAGTTGCTGAGAGCAGCGTGAGCGGCTTGTGCTCCCGGAAAAAGCTCAGTAGAGGGGGACGCGGCCACGGGGAAAGGGCCTGTGTTCAGGAGAGAACAGAGGGATTCCTTTGCAGATTGCGTTGGCGCCATAAACGCGTGCCGTAGGTTATTCCCTACCCTATTTTCCAGATAGTATCACAGAAGGCAGGAAGTTCCACTGCTTATCCCTCCATTCGAGGCAGTTTGAGGCTAACGTCTTTCAGGTCTGAAGGGGACGCCCACAGTCCTTGGCGCCCCTCTTCCTAGTGGGGACCTTCCAGCCCTCGGGAGGGCTGTGCTGAGCATGCAGGTTCAGCTCGTCCCTTTCTCCACACATACATGGTTCCCTTACTCTGCTCCTTCCTCTTCCCCACCTTCTGCCCCAAATCCCCACCCTCTGGCTCTCCTCTGCCTTCCTCCCTGCCACCCTGCTGTCTGGGCTGACTCTCCTCTTCTGAAAGAACCCAGGCAAGCCTGGGCTTGGGGGCGGGGACACATCGTGGACACTGGAGCCGTTGGACCAGAGAGGGGAGAGTTGCATAGAGAACAGCAAAGAGAAAACCACAGATGGAGACTCAGACTCTTAAGATGGAGGGACAGGGAGAGAGGACCACACTGACGGGCTAAGGGACAAGACAGAAAAGGAAACTTTGTAACTGTCCCTCAGAACAACATACTGCTTAAAATATAACCCATGAGGGACGCCTGGGTGGCTCAGTTGGTTAAGCAGCTGCCTTCGGCTCAGGTCATGATCCCAGCGTCCTGGGATCGAGTCCCACATCGGGCTTCTTGCTCGGCAGGGAGCCTGCTCCTCTCTCTGCCTCTGCCTGCCTCTCTGCCTGCTTGTGTTCTCTCTCTGTTAAATGAATAAATAAAATCTTTAAAATATATATATATATATATATATATATAACCCATGAGAAATTATACTAGCCACTAAGCATGCTTAGATATAGCCTTAAGGAAAACGTGTACTGGCAACAGGCCCCTGGGGGAGAGGACAATACGTGTCCTTGAAGCCGAGCAGCTGGGGATGCCCAGCCCGCTCAGGGTGGAGCGCCGCCCGCTTCGTTTTTCCGTTATCTCCCCTTCCCCAGAGAGCACCTGCAGTTAGACAATCCTGTTTGGGCTTGCTCACTATAGGTCATGTACTATGTGACCAGACATACTTTGCCTTTCTTCTTACTTATCTACAAGACTCATCGTCAATGTGTAAACCACTCCGGCTTCTTTGTTGGTTGTTACCCACTTTCCAATAAATATGAGACTGAGGAGTTATTCGGGGCGACAGTCTTTTCTACTGTCGACCCCTGCTCCCTTTCTCTTGCAGCTGACTTGTTTGTGCTTCATTCTTCTCCCGTGCGCTGTCAGGATGTGGCCAAACTTCCAGAAAGTGATAACTCAGAAGGTAGGCATGAAGGGCGCCTGGGTGGCTCAGTCAGTTAAGCATTTGCCTTCAGCTCAGGTCATGATCCCGGGGGCCTGAGATTGAGCCCTGCATCTGGCTCCCTGCTCAACAGAGAGCCTGCTTCTCTCTCTCCCTCTGCTGCTCCCCCTGCTTGTGTGTGCACGCTCTCTCTCTCTCTCTCTCTCTAATAAATAAATGAAATCTTTTTAAAAAAAAAAAAAAAAAGGTAGGCATGAGTTCCAAAGACCTTAAGGTTTAGCAGTGAGTGTTAATAAAAACAGACATATTTTCTATCACCCATTCTATTTTGCCCACTAGGTTAATTAGTTTACAAGCCTGAAACCCTCACTCTATAGGTCGCATCAGCCCCATTTAAGAGTGGGGGTCAGAGATCTCATCATGCTGAAGTGAATGGCGGAGACTCCTGCAGCCACAGCCTTTGGAAGCAGGAGGTGCCCAGACCTCCTGCCCACTCACCATTGGCCTTCTCCTCACCTTGGACCCAGAACATCTTCATTCTGAGAGCTGGGATTTCATCTCTCAGCCTAGCTGGGTGCATCAGGGATATGGGAGGGGGGATTATGAAGATTCCTGGGTTGGAGCCCTTAGAACCAGGAGGTGGCCCTAGAGGTAAGTGAGAGGGTGGTCCACGGGCATCTAGGTTGGGAAGGTGTAGGATTGGGGGTCAGGAACAGATAGCAGGAGACAGAGGGCAGGAAAATACAGAGGAATTGTGGGATCCTGAAGGGACAGGAAAGAGAAAGCCCTGGCCCCCACACCGGGTGGTACACACCCACCCTTTGGGAGCAATCAGGATCTCCCCAGCCCAGCCTTGCCAATGACAGCTGTGCCCAGAACATGGGCTGGGTGGGGGCAGGGAGAGATCGAGGCAGAGCTGAAGGAGGGGACTGGGACCAAAGGCAGAGGTGCCCCAGGGAGAGGCAAGAACCCCAGGGGCAGAGGTCGAGCTGTCATGGAGAGAGCACCCGTGGAAGTAAAGGAAGCGTCCAGAGTGGACCAGAGCACCTGGGCTGGTCGGGGGAGGGACAGAAGAGAAGTGAGGGCTCCGAACACCAAATTAAAGGGAAGAACACTCCTCTAGAGAGAGGTTGTGCCCACTCTCCCAATGCACACACCAACCCTTGCAACCTGCTTGGTCCTGGGGGGAGAACAGCACCAGATGAACCCAGCTTCCTTTCTCCTTAATGCCTCCCGCACCCAAAGCTCTGAGCAATCCCTCTTCCGTCTCCCCTGAGGCCTCAGAGCCACTTCCCCACACAGCCCTGCCCCAGAACATCAGGAGGGTCTCTGCAGCCCTTTCCCCACCAGCCCCCTCACCTCTGGCCCCCGCAGAGGCCCTGGGTATCCAGAGGAAGCCGGGGAGCCTGAGCAGCCACATGGGCCCGGGGCAGCGGGTAGAGCAGGCGCCAGCACTGGGGGCCACTACAGGAGGCAGCCCCCGTGTACACAGTAGCACCCAGATGGAACCAAAAGGTGTGGCTCTCTACCCTGCTAGATGGTGGGGGGGGGGCTATGTCTAGGTTCATCTTTGCACCGCCTGCTGCACTTCTCTTCCCCCCTTCTCTAGGTAGCTGACTTCACTGCTATGGGAAAGACACCAAGAAGGGAGGACTAGCCCAGGAGAGCTGCTGGTGGCCCGCTTAGAGGAAGGGGACCCTGCCTTTCCTCTTGCCCCGACCAAGAACCAGCAAAACTGGATAGAGAATACACTTGGTCAAGACCTTGGACTCTGGGGCTGGGGCTGGGTCTCACAGCCTCTCCTTAGTTTCAGTCCCAGCTCCAGGAGAAGGAGGTGAAAATTTGTTCTCCTCACTCCCTCTGCCCCTTACTCTTTCCTCTCTCCATCCTGCCTCGAGCGTGACTTGGGCGGAGACCCCATAATCAAAGCCATGGGAGCAATGCAGCACTCAATTGGAAGTCATTTTAATATGTGAGGGTCTGGGCCAGGTCCCAGAAAAGAAAATACAGATGGCCAATGGAAATAATCAAACAAAGGGATGTTTTGATGCCACAGATTAGCAACTATTAGGAAGTGTGAGTCCCTTCGGTGTTGGGAGAGCTGTGAAGAACAAACACTCTTACCCAGCTGGTGGGAGGGTAAGTGTGTTGGGCTGCTCTAAAAACGCAATTTGGTGACATCTATTAAAAATGTAAATGCGGGCGCCTGGGTGGCTCAGTTGGTTGAGCGACTGCCTTCGGCTCAGGTCATGATCCTTGAGTTCCGGGATCAAGTCCCACATCGGGCTCCCAGCTCCATGGGCAGTCTGCTTCTTCCTCTGACCTTCTGTCCTCTCATGCTCGCTCTCACTTTCTCTGTCTCTCAAATAAATAAAATCTTTTAAAAAAATGTAAATGCATGCTCAAGGACCCAGTAATTCCACCATTCCATCTCTGTGTTCAAGAAGTACTTCACAGGGGGCATTAGGGGCATTCACAAGGATGTTTATTGCCGTCCAGCTCATTGTGATTCCAATAGAAATTGGAAATAGCCCAAATATCCCTCAATAGGAATCTAAAAATGTCTATGGAATAGTCACGCTGTAGACTACCATGCTTGAATCAAAAAGAATAGTACCATAAAGGAAAGACTCCCAGAATGGCTTGTTCAGTGAAACCAATAGACACAGTTTTGTTAAAATACACACACGTTTCCTGTGAATACACACACAGACACAAACACACAGGTAAATGCCTTCAAAGTTTGAGGGGGAAAAAAAAACTCACCTACCCCAGTTAACAAGGGTAAGATTAATTCAGAGAAATGAGAAGGAGCTAGGGTTTCAGAATGATAAACAGGGAACATAAGCTCTATCTGTAGTTTTTACTTTTTACTTTGACAAAGATTCTCTCATTGACCAAATTCTGACCAGGCTCCCCCGAGCCCTCTTCCCAGCTAATCCTCAAGCCTCATATAAAGGCTTGAACAACCACTAACACAGTTCTAAAGAGCTCAAGGCCACATCCCTAGGCTGACCCCAGCCTCCCTTAAAGTGCCTGCCTAAGAAAACTCAAGGCCACCAAAAGGATTTACTATTTGTCCCAGTGAACACCCAAAGATAGGGCCTCTGTCTCCCAGCCTCTGGGGAAGGGTAGGAACCTAACTTTGATAAGCACCAGTTAGGAAACTCAGATGGGTTTCACATGGACCATATCCTCTCTCCTTCCTGTAACTGTTCACTCCCCCAGTCCCCTGAGCCCCACTCCCTCCCTCCCCTCTCCCTCACTCTCCCTTAAATCACCCAGTGACCTCTGTGCAAACCAGAGTTCAGTTCATGCTGGACTCTTTCCTATTGCAACAGTATGTTACTGATTAAAATACGTCCTTAACACTTTTACTAGGGTCTGGCTTTGTTTATCCTTGACAACTTGAAGATGATGTTATGCTTTTGAAGCTAATGTAAAAGTAATTTAAAAGAGGATTCTGGGGGCACCTGGGTGGCTCATTTGGTTAAGCATCCAACTCTATTTCAGCTTGGTCATGATCTTGTGGTCATGGGGTCAAGCCCCGCATTCGGTTCCCCACTCAGTGGGGCGTCTGCTTGAGATTCTCTCTCCCTCCCTCCCTTCCACTTATGCTCTGTCTCTCTCTAAAATAAATAAACAAATCCTTGAGGAGGAGGAGGAGGAGGAAGGAAGAGGAGGAGGAGAAGAAGGAAGAGGAGGAGGAGAAGGAGAAGTGGTGGTGGTGGTGGAGGAGGAGTTGGAGGAGGGAAAGGAGGAGGAGAAGGAGGAGGAGGAAAAGTCTGGAGAGATGGTGGAGGAGGAACCAGGAATCCCTCTCTCCACCTAGACTATAACTGCAATTGCACTAGCAAAATCTGTCTGATGTAACATACTGTGATCACTGATTATAATTTCTGATCGCAAAGGTGCAAAGAGGCAAACACCCATTCTTACAAGCCCTCCCCCCTCCATTTGAAATGAATTCCAGGGGACTTAAAAAGCTGACTTCCTTTTTCCTCCCCTTCAGTTTTTGCTTTCTTCCCCCTTTGGGAGTTGCATGTTAAAGACTAGGACATTCAAAAACAACTGTGTATGTGGGAAAAACTAAAAAGTGACCAAGCATGCTCAAGTATTAGAACAAACCTAAGAAGACCTTAGTTTATACCTTATGCCCATCTTCAGCACAGAGACATCCTACAATAACCAACAAAAACAATAATTGAAAACTCTGGGGAAGGGGGAGAATCTGAATTCCAGAGTTACCACACTATTAGACTCAAATGTTCTGTGTCCAAAAACAAAAACAACAAAACAAAAAAACACAAGGCATACAAAGAAACAGGAAAGTATGGTCCATTCAAAGAAAAAAGAATTAAATAGAAACATCCCTGAAGATGTACTGGATGAAGATTTTAAAACAACTATCTTAAGGATGTTCAGAGAACTAAAGGAAGATATGGAGAGAGTAAAAAAAAAAAAAAAGATGCATGAGCAAAATGAAAAAAATTAATAAAAAACCGGAAAACCTAAAAAGAAATCAAAAAGAAAGAGCTGTAAAGCACAACAACTGAAATGAGAAATTCATTGGAGGGATTCAAAGGCATATCTGAGCAGGCAGAAAAAAGAATCAACAAACTTGAAGATAGGACCATGGATTATTAAATTGGTGAAATGGGAAGAAAAAAGATTGAAGAGAAGTCGATGGAGCCTATGGAACCTGTGGGACATTATCAAATGGAACAACATATGCATTCTGGGAGTCCCAGAAGAATAAGGTAGAGAAAGGAGCAGAGAGATATTTGAAGAAATACTGGCTAAAAACTTCTCAAATTTGATGAAAGACATAAACATAACCACCCAAGTAGCTCAGCAAACTTTAAGTGAGATGAACTCAAAGATTCCCAAACCAATACTTATAGTTGAATCTTCAAAAGACAGAGAATCTTGAAAGCAGCAAGAGGGAAGAAAAGTGTCAAATACAAGAGATCCTCAATAAGTTTATCAGCAGATTTCTCATCAGAAACTCCGGAGGCCAGAAGACTGATATATTCAAGGTGCTAAAACAAAAAGCCTGTCAGCCAAGAATCCTATATCCAGTAAAACAATCCTTCAAAAGTGACATTCAAGACATTCTCGGATAAACGAAAGCAGAGGGAGTTCATGACCACTGAGTTGTCCCTCAAGGAATGCTCAATGGAGTCCTCCAAGGTGAAGTTAAGACACTAGACATTAACTCAAATCTGTATGGAGTGATAAAGATCTCAATAAAGGTAAATACATTGGGCAATTATAAAAGCTGCCAATTTTGTAACAATGGTCTGTAACTAACACTTTTCCACATGATTTATGAGACTCATATATTTAGGGGCGCCTGGGTGGCTCAGTCAGTTAAGTGTCTGCCTTCAGCTCAGGTCATGATCCCAGGATCCTAGGATTGAGCCCCATGTCAGGCTCCCCACTCAGCAGGGAGTCTGCTGCTCCTATTTCCTCTACCTCTCCCCCCCTCTTGTGCTCTCTCTCTTTCACTCTGTCTCACTCTCTCTCTCTAGAATAAGTATTTTTTTAAAAAAAGAGAGACTAATAAATTAGAAAAAACAAGTATTAGTGTAAGAGCTAATATTAGTGTAACAGTAGTTTAAAACTCCAAATCTTGTTTTCTACATAATTTAAGAGACTAATGCATTTAAAAGAATTATTTTGTGTTTGGGGGCACACAATGTATAAAGATGTAATTTTGTGATATCAGCAACCAAAACTGTGTGGTAACATAGCTATAAAGGAACGGAGTTTTTGTATTATTCTAATCATTTGATATAAAATTCATATAAAATTTGATATGAATTCAAATTTGAGTTTTATAACCTTAGGATGTTAAATGCAATCCCTGTGGTAACCACAAGCTATAGACTATACACAAAAGGAAGTGAGAAAGGAATTTAAATATTTTACTACCAAAAACCCCCACTAAATATAAGAAAGTAATGCAGAAAATGAAGAACCAAAAAAGCTATAGGGCATATAGAAAACGAAAAGCAAAATGACAACAGCCCCTTCTTATCAACAATTACTTTAGATGTAAATGGATTAAATTCTCCAATCAAGAGATCAGCAGAATAGATAAAAACTCATGGTCCAACTATATATGTCGGCAAGAGACTTGAAATACGAAGAGGCAAACAGGTTGAAAGTGGCTGCCGGAGGCTGGGAAGGGAGAGGAAATGGAGAACTATTGCTGAGTGACCACAGAATTTCAGTTTTACAAGATGAAAAGAGTTTCGGAGACGGATGGTGGGGATGTTTGCCCAGTAACATGAACATGGAATCTACCATGTTCATGTGGAATCTACCACGGAAGCCCCATTCAATCAAGAAATGGATTTCATATATGAATTCAGACCAGAAGGTGACATTGGTTCCAGCACAAGGTGACACAGCTGGGGGCGGGGGGGGGGGGGGCGGGGCTTCCATTCCAGGGGAACTGAAGAGTGCAGGGGGACCAAAAAGCTTGGAGGCAGAGGTACGTGTGGGAAGGGCTAGAGTCCAAGGGGCAGTATTTGAAGGCAGAGGACAAAGTACCCCTCACCACAACTGGGGGTTTCTCTTTCTAGAAAAGAATACAAAATTATGAATCTAAAATTAAATAGGACAATCCCTAAAGCCTTGGAGTATTTGAGAGGGGAACCCCATAAATCCTCCTCTTGCCAGGAGGCCCAAGACTCAGGAGGTCTGGGGGGGCGGGGTTGCAAAATGGAAAGGCAGTTGGCAAACTCACCTATGCCAGGCCCTCTGGGAGCTCCTTGAGGCTCTGTGCCTCTCACGTCTCGTGGGAGAACACATCTTTATCCAGAGCTGCTGACGGGACTGCAAACGAGGCACTGTGAATACTCACCGAGCAGTGCTGGCTAGACGCCAGGCATGCACCCTGACTCGCTGAAATTTGGGGGACACCGTATACTGCTCCGGCCTCAGAGGGTGTGTGGTTACGTTGGGGAAGTGAGCAAAGGAATGAAAAGAGAAATCAGCAAGAAGCAGTGGCACCCAGAGCCGACAGCAGCCCCACAGAGGACGCTCAGGGACAAGGAGTCCACAGGGAGCCGGGCCATTCTTGGGAGCTTCTACTCTGGTTTCTTAACACCTTTGACCAGTTGCAAAATAGTCAAGAGTTTGTTTTCAGAAAGGTTTGTTCTTGTTTTTCAGAAGAGTCTTCTTGGGACTGGAGCTATGTGGTCAAGCATCAGTGTTGGCCAAGATTCTGGAAACGAAGCACGAAAAGCCAGTTACCGCACCAAGGATGCAGATGAGAATGGACCCCTGTTGTAAGGGGTCACCAGGCTCCTGGGGAGACGGATCCCAATCCAACATCAGGTTCCTTCCCATCCCCCCTTTCCATTTCTTCTCCCTCTCCTACACAAACTCCCTTCTACTCCACCCAACAGGCTTCTTTGTCTCAAGTTCTCCTACCTTCCAGCCTTGGCCCAAACTGTTTACCACACTAGGACTGCCCTGTCTGCCTCCCCTTCCCTTTCTCTTGGCCTGTGGAAATCCTACCCATTCTCTATGGCTTTGCTTCTTTCCTTCACCAGGAAGCCATGTGATCAGGAAGTGACCCCTCCCACTCTTGAAATGTCCTGGTGCTTACTGCTGACATCTCTCCCGTGGCACTTAATTGTCACTTCGTGGCAGGTATTAGTCATTTGAATGTCTGCCCAGAAGGGGGAGGGGAAGGTGACACCGGTGCACCCTGAGCTGGGGCAGTGGCCACTTTCCCCCTGAGCTAGCAGAGCCCCCGCTGACTAACGGAGATGGTCGATCTAAAACAGCTGGAGTCCTCTCGCTGCTCTTGGGGAATGCCGTGTCCCCATGCCGGGCTCCAGCCTTCATGAGAAAGCTAGAAAGGAAGGAACACAGCAGCAAGCCCCCCCACCCTGTACGCTGTGCGACACCGGAGCTGGGAAACCTACATCTGAGACCCAGAGGGGGCTCCAGAAATGAATATGATCCCAGCCAGAGTTTGAGACAAACAAGAGGCCTGCGGGGGAGCGAGGAGACTGGGGCTGAGGATTGTGAGGCTAGCCCCATCATCAGTGACACCCATCGTCTGACCCCTTTCCAGCACCCACACCTCACCCCCTAGGCCAGGTGACACCAGAGTGCAGTTCATGGAAGAACAGCGAGGGGTACTGATCTCTCTCCAGGCGTCCACCATTGTCACAGGTACTGGGGTGGGGGGACCTCAACCCAGGAAAATACAGGCTGGGACCGTCCTTCAAAAGCCAAGGTTTAAGGACAAAGTGTAAAGATAAGGCCAGGGGCAGGTGACTCCTTTTCTGCTCATGGGTGTGTCAAGCTTGCTGGAAAGGTTAGGGCAAGCATGCTCACTGTCCCCTCCACGGTGTCCTAATCTGATTTGTGGTAGCAATTATCACGGATGGTATAAAGTAGTAGGAGTCAAGGTGCTGACCAGAGTTGTCTCTGAAGTTATGATAGGTGTGGCTGGGGCATCAATTTGCATGATGGCAGATGACAAGCTGATACTTGTCACAAGCTGATATGACAAGTGGGAGCCAGTGATGGTTGACGTATTAGTCAGAAGAGATCAAGCAACACTGAGCTAAACAATCTTCAAGACTCGGTGGCTTGGGGTGCCTGGGTGGCTCAGTGGGTTAAAGCCTCTGCCTTCGGCTCAGGTAATGATCTCAGGGTTCTGGGATCGAGCCCCACATCAGGCTCTCTGCTCGGCAGGGAGCCTGCTTCCCCCTCTCTCTCTGCCTGCCTCTCTGCCTACTTGTGATCTCTCTCTCTCTCTCTCTCTCTCTCTCTGTCAAATTAATTAATTAATTAATTTTTAAAAAAGGCTCGGTGGTTTGCCACAGCAGACGTTTCTCTCCCACTTATGCTACCTGCCCATCCCAACATCTGTGCAGTTCGTTCAGGGCCCCAGGCTGGTGGAGCCGCCCCTATCTGCACAGCCAGCCTCCCAGTGGTGAGAAAGGACAGATGGAGAAACCACCGGCTGCCTCCTAAAGCTTATTTCCAGACATGACATCGCATATCTTCCACCCTAAAGCAAGTCGCATGGGTGCCCTGAGTTTGAGGAACGAGAATGTAAAATCCTTCATCAGGGAGAGGCACCACACATCTGACACCAAGCCTGCTATCAGTGGCGCAGGGAGATACAATCCACTCCAGGGAGGGAAAGCAAACACGTTGAACAATAACACAATCTACCATAGCTAGGATCCTAGCAGTAGCTATGGTTTATGTTCATCAAGAGCCCTCAGTGGGGCACCTGGGTGGTTCTGTCAGTTAAGCGCCAGACTCTTGATTTTGGCTCAGTTCGTGATCTCAGGGTCGTGAGATTGAGCCTTGCGTGGGGCCCCGTGCTAGGTGTGGAGCCTGCTTAAGATTCTCATTCTCTCTCCCCCTCCCTCTGTCCCTCCCCCCACCTCTGTCCTTCTCTATAAAAAAAAAAAAAAAAAATTAATTAAAAAAAAAGCCATCAGTGACATTGGTAGACATGATCAAACCCCTGGTGGGTCTTTTCTATCTTTTTTTTTTTTTTTTTAAGATTTTCTTTATTTATTTGACAGAGAGAGATCACAAGTAGGCAGAGAGGCAGGCAGAGAGAAAGCGGGAAGCAGGCTCCCTGCCCAGCAGAGAGCCCGATGCCAGGCTCGATCCCAGGACCCCGAGACCATGACTTGAGCCGAAGGCAGAGGCTTTAACCAGGCATCCCGCCCCCCCCCCACCCCCCGCTCCCTCGTGGGTCTTTGTGTGTTTCTCAGAGCTCTGCTAACGGAGATGAGAGACTTAAGGGCGCTGGTGGGCTCAACCCAGTGGTCAAGGTTATGGGAGAACCACCCATAGTGAAGGAGAGGAAAGTTCTATAATGGAGAAAGTAAACACTACAGTTATGTTTGAAAAGGGGGGAGGGGGAGGTTCCTCTGAGAACTGAGGAGATCTGACAAAGTGCTCACAGACACAGAGGAAGTGAATACTATCAATGGGAAGAAGGTACTCTCAACACTGGGTCCTGCGCCAACACGGGAAATGGTGTGAGAAGCGGAGACGCTAGCACCTGTCGGCGGTTCTAGGCACTTCGCAGAAGAGGTAAGGCAGCAACGGAAAGAATTTAATCGTGTGTGTGCGTGTGTGTGTGTGTGACATGTTCCTTATCCATTAATGGACACAGGTTGTTTCCACGTCTTGGCTACTGTAAATACTGCCAACAGTGAACGTGGGGTGCAGATACCTTTTCAAGATAGTGTTTATTGCTCCCTTTGATAAGTCCCCAGAAGTGGGATTGCAGGATCATAGGTCAGTTCTATTTTTAATTTTTTGAGGAACCTCCATAGTGTTTCCATAGTGACTGTACCAATTTGCATTCCCACCACGAGGGTTCCTCTTTCTCCACCTCCTCGCCAACACTTGTTATTTCTTGGTTTTTTTGAGGATAGCCATTCTAATAGGTGTGAGGTGAGATCTCCTTGTGGTTTTGATTTGCATTTCCCTGATGGCGGGTGACGGTGAGCCGTCAACTTGGTGGTCAACTGTATGTCTGTAATATGTTTATGATATAGGAACGTCATGGGCAAATGTTTTTCAATATATTTTTCAGAACTTCTGTTTCCATGTGAAGTTTATTCCATGTGAAAATTTTCCCATGAATCCCGTGCTCGCTTGCGCTCTCTCTCTCCTTCCTTGTTTGTTTTATGCATGCAGAGTGAGTCCCAGAATAAAACCAAGTGGTTTAGCTCACACTACTCAGGTAACTAAGATCACAAAGCAGCAGTTCAGGTCTGTTTTTAACTTTCTTATTGGCAATTTCACTTTATCACCTCTGCCTTAATATAGTTTCTATAAATTCATCACAGGCTTTATGATTTAAAGCAAACACTCTGGCTTGAGAAAAGGAAGCAGGGGGAGGGAGGGAGAGAGCTAGAGCCCATTTCTCCTCATAATCTGACTTAATAAGCTGTTGTTTCTTATCCTAAAGAGGACAAAGATGGTAATAAACTTAAGCATGGGATTTATCCCCTTAGGAGAAATGCTCACATTAAGTTAGAGAAATGAATGCTACTAGTTATGGATTGATGGGGTTAAAAAAAAAAAAAAACAACTCACAGAAAGCTTGTGCAAACATTTCTCAGAGAATTGATTTCTAAAGATTGCATATAAGGAAGTCACATCAGCTTGAGGATTTTTCTGATGGTTCAGCAAAGTGATCTCAAATCCGGGAAACTGAAACTTACCGTTCTCCCACATTTATTTCTCTCCGATCCAGTTTTCTTTCTAGAGTCTCGTGTATCGGGAAGTTCTGTTAACACAAGCCTACCCACCATGGTCAGCCCAGGAACAGCTGTAGTTTCCTGTAAGTACAGAGGGTGCCATTAGAGTCAACAGAATACCGCATGGTAAACACTCACCTAAACCCTGACTGAAGCTCTGAACCAAGGTGGTGACGCTGAACCATTTGCCGAGGACATAATCAGCCCCTCGGTTTTTACTCCCTATGAGTTACAGTCTTGCTGCTTCCAAAGTCGGCTTGGGTTTGGTTTGGTTTGTTTTCCAGTTGGAAAAGTTACTTTCAAAAAGCTCATGTTTTCTCCTAGCACTGTTTATTTAAGAAATTGGTGGAGGCACGTGGCTGGCTCACTCCCTAGAGCATAGAACTCTTTTTTTTTTTTTTTTAAGATTTTATTTATTTATTTGACAGAGAGATCACAAGTAGGCAGAGAGGCAGGCAGAGAGAGAGGGGGAAGCAGGCTCCTCACCGAGCAGAGAGCCCGATGTGGGGCTTGATCCCAGGACCCTGAGATCATGACCTGAACCAAGGGCAGAGGCTTAACCCACTGAGCCACCCAGGCGCCCTAGAGCATGTAACTCTTGATCTCAGGGTTGTGGGTCCAAGCCCCACAGTGGATGTAGAGATTACTGAAAAGTAAGACTTTTTAAAAAAGATTTTATTTATTTATTTAACAGAGAGAGAGAGCGTGCACAAGTACAAACAGAGAGAGTGGAAGAGGGAGAAGCAGGTTCCCCGTGGAGCAGGGAACCCGATGAGGGACCCGATCCCAGGACCCCAAGATCATGATCTGAGCTAAAGGCAGTCGCTTAACCAACTGAGCCACCCAGGTACCCCTTAAAAATAAGATCTTAAAAAAAAAAAAAGAGAGGCACCTGTGTGGCTCAGTTGTTAAGCGTCTGCCTTCAGCTCAGGTCATGATGCCAGGCTCCTGGGATGGAGTCGGGCTCCCTGCTCCGAGGGAAGCCTGTTTCTCCTTCTCCCACTCCCCCTGCTTATGCTCTCTCTCTTTTGCTGTGTCTCTCTCTGTCAAATAAATCAATAAAATCTTTTTAAAAAATATACTACTAAGTACTATTCTTTAACTGCAATCTTAATTATAGCATGTGGTTTTACTGAATTTGTTAAAGTGTTATTTTATGTTAAAGTAAAATCTAAGATAAAATATATACTATACACATAGAGATCTTGAAAACTGAGTTTCTGGGGCACAATGTTGGGCCACTAACTGTTCTGGGTAACATTTATGGAACATTTTTCTTTCCTAGAAACTGCTTTTACAGCGTAGTTCTACTTTTATGGTGTGAATGAAAGCATATTTTTAAAAAATATTACTAGGTCCAATACTATTCTTATACTTTATACTACAGGGAAGTCAGTCCAATGGGTTTTAAATAAAACATTGTGGATTGGACTATCATAGCAAATTCTTTTTTTCTCAAGCTCGCATGGACCATTCACCAAGATAAGCCACATGGTGAGCCATAAAACACACGTTAACAGATTTAAATAGAAATCGTATATGTCTGCTCTCAGGCCAAAATGCAGTTAAACTGGAACTCAATAACAGAAAGATAACTCGAAAAAAATCCCAACATATGTGGTGATTTAACCACATACTTCTAAACAACACATAAGTCAGGTAAGAAATCTCAAGAGAAATTTTAAAATATGCTTAACTAATGGAAATGAAAACACAACTTATCAAAAGTTGTAAGATAGGTAGAAGCAATACTTAGAGGGAAACATATAGCATCGAATGCATAGTTTAGAAAAGAAAGTTCCAAAATCAAAAAGTTTAGAAATAAAATAATGACATATCTTACAACTTGAACATCTTAGATTCAATGGAATATGGCAGAGCAGACGACATTCTCTGATCTTAATGTAATAAATCTGGAAATTAATAACAAACCCATTAAAAATAAAAAATTTTATCATCTGGAATTTTAAAACATTTTTTTTAAAACACCTTCTTAAAAACTCTTGAGACAAAGTGGAGGTATAAACCCGAATTACAGAACAACTAGAAAATAGAAATAATGAGAAGAATGCACCAAAGTCTACGGGATACAGCTAAAGCAATGTTCAGAGGAAAATTCATAGCATGTAAGTAATTACATCAATAAATTAGAAATGAATTAAATATCCAACTCAGAAAAATGGGGCCCTTAAACAAATGAATAGATGCCCAAACTCACTCATAATAAGAGAAATAGAAATTAAAGCTATACTGAATTACCATGTGCGTCTTAAATGAGCCATGATTTGGGGAAAAAAGAAGGAGGAGGAGGAGGAGGAGGAGGGGGAAAGAAAAAAACCTAACAGACTGTGTTGGCAAGACTATAGGAAACCTGTAACTTTCATTGCTAGAGCAACACAAGTCTAGGAACTTATCCCAGGACCCACTCATAACATTGCAAAAGCATTTATGTACAAAGTTTGTAATAGCAAGTAAACTGAAAGCAATTTAAATATCCCTTAGTGCAGGGCAAATTAAGCTGAGTAACTTAATTAAAGCAATGTAAAGTACCCAGCTTTTCATTAAAAAGGAAGAAAACAGGGGTACCTGGGTGGCTCAGTTGGTTGAGTGTCTGACTCTTGATTTCAGCTCAGGTCTTGAGCTCCAGGTCGTGAGATCAAGCCCTGCAATGGATCTCTCAGCTTGGTATTCTCTCCCTCTGCCCTCCCCCTGCTCTCTCTCTTTCTCTCAAATAAATATTTTTTTAAAGATGGAAAACAGGGCACCTGGATGGCTCAATTGGTTAAGCATCTGCCTACCACTCAGGATCCTGGGATTGAGCACCGCATCAGGCTCCCCACTTTAGTGGGAAGTTAGCTTCTCCCTCTCCCTCTGCCCCCCTACCCCGCTCATGGTCTTCCTCCCTCTCACTCTCAAATAAATAAAGAAGTCTATATAGCAGTGTGGAACTATTCCTCAGTTACATTGTTTAGTTAAAAGAAAATGTCAACGTACAGAAAGAGAGGATGCTACAATTTATGTGAAACTGTGCTGTGTGTGGGAGGAACAGAAGAATGTCTATTGCCAGTAATCACGATGCACAACCAATAGGTACCCCTGCTTCTAGGAATGAAAACTGGGTGTCTGGGGCAAGGGTAAGAAGGGGACTTTGCACTTTATACCTTTTGAATTTTATGAGTTAATTAGCAATTCAAATAAATAAAATTTAACTTCAAGAGAAATCCCCAGCCAGGAAATAATTTCTTCCTCTTTTTCTGAAATCCTTCAGCTCTCATTTCTGGACATGGCGTTGGCCCACACTGCAGACATTGCAGGGGGTGCCCAGGAGGGGAGGGGAGCTACGGTATCACAACTGTACTATAGGAAGGGGAGGGCTTGTCCTAAATCCAAAGAGCCCCAGAAGCTTCCCACGAATCCATCTCCCTGTCAGTGGCCCAAACCCTGCCTCCCACGGTCCCAGCCCCTCCCTTGGCCTGGTATAAGTTACACGCGCTGCCAGGCGCCTGGGTGGCTCAGTTGATTAAGCGACTGCCTTCGGCTCAGGTCATGATCCCGGAGTTCCGGGATTGAGTCCCATATCGGACTCCCGGCTCTGCGGGAGGTCTGCTTCTCCCTCTGACCTTCTCCCCTCTCATTCTCAGTCTCTCTCTCTCTAATAAATAAATAAAATTAAAAAAAAAAAAAAGATTTTGGGACGCCTGGGTGGCTCAGTTGGTTAAGCAGCTGCCTTTGACTCAGGTCATGATCCCAGCATCCTGGGATCAAGTCCCGCGTTGGGCTCCTTGCTCAGCAGGGAGCCTGCTCCTCTCTCTGCCTCTGCCTGCCTCTCCGCCTGCTTGTGTTCTCTCTCTCTCTCTCTCTCTCTCTCTCTGTTAAATAAATAAATAAATCTTTAAAAAAAAAAAAAAAGTTACACGCGCTGCCCTACCCCTGCTATTGCGACGGAGCCCAGCCTCTTGGCCCTGCCAGTCCCCCTTCCTCGCAGAGAGCTAGATGCTCCCTGATTCCCCCATGGCTTCCCCAGAGTATCCCTGCTCCCCGCCTAGTACAGGCTGCCAGGGAGAGAAGAAGAGATTCCCAGCAGCCCCTCTGACAATTGAAAGAAGTGTGTTTGTGGGGCACCTGGCTGGCTCAGTCAGGAAAGTCCACGACTCTTGACGTCTGCATTGTGAGTTTGAGCCCCTTGCTGGGTGTAGAGCTTACTTTAAAAAAAAAAAAAAGTGAGAATCAGGGGCAGGGCGGAAGAGGGCAGCTGGGGTGATGGAGATGACAAAGAGACGCATAAAGAAGGAGGGGAGGGCTGGGGAAACGGGGGCGTGGGAGGGGCTCCAGTGTCGCCACCTTATGACAAACTCCTCCCACTTTCCTCCAACTCCAGGTTTGGTTGGGATTTCACGCTCCCCACCCAGCCAGCCCTCCAGCCTACAGAGAAGGACCTAAGGGATGGGGTGCCCTTCCCCTTGAGTCTCGATCATGAAAATCATGGAACCCTAGGAAATGGAGTGGTCTGGGTGGAAGGAAGAGTTTCCAGAAGTGCCCCCTGTGATGGGAGGTGATCAAGGAAGAGCCGGGGAGAGGGGGCCCGGGATTGAGAGGCCCCTGCCCCAGGCTGTGGGTCCAGGACAAGATGGGGAGCCTCAGGAGGCACTAACTTCCTCTGGCCACAGTGGAGGCTGGGCATTCCACACCCTCGGCCCCCAGCCTGGCTCAGGAGGGCCTTATCTCGCCCTTTGGGAGAGGTCTCTGGCTAAGGGAGTCAGGTGGAGGTGTGAGGTCCCAAATGGGGAGGAGGAAGGGCGCCCGGAGACCGCAGAGACGGTCACACATCCTTCTTCTCCCCAGGAGCTTTGCACCTGCTCTCTTCATTCAAAACGCTGGGGCAGTGCCCAGCGCCTCTGGCCCAGACCTGAGTGAGGCCCGAGAGGGCGGACGGACGGAAGGGCGGTAGGGGAGAGTGGGAGGCAGGGACGAAGCTGTCCAGGCAGCTCTGGACACCTGCCCCCACACTTTCTCTTGTCTCGGACTCTAGGGGCTAATTTTCTGTAAGTCAGAAAAAAAGATGAGTGGCTCCAAAGCACGCCAACGCTGTCACAGGTCGGAGTTCTCATCCATCTGGTGCTTCCCGTCCCTGCAACCATGGCCAGGTTCATCCAAGGGGAACCTCCGCCTCGGGGTGGCTCTCCCTGGCTGGCTGATACCTACGGGGCAGCTGGGAGTGGCTGGCAATGTTTTCAGGAGCTCCCTGGGTGTCAAACATAGAGAGTACCTAGTGCGACCTCACCAGCTGCTTCTGAGAAGTCATCCAGCATGAGCTGCTAACATTTAAACCAAAGCCAGCATCAGGGCTGGCTGATGCCTGGGTGGAAACAGGATTGGAGCAGGCTGCGGGTCAGCTCACCAGAGACCCTGTCAGGGGGGCGCTGAGCTCTCTTCCAGGATCCTATGGCAGATAAATGGTAAACACGAGGCTAAATGCATACTCGGTGAATTACAGCATACATCTCACTCCTTTTGGACCATTACAGCTCCTGGGCAGAGATCAACCCCAGAATCATGCTAATGTCTGTAATTAATCAATCTGGGTCACAAGGGTATGACACCCCCACTTGAACCTCTCCCTAGCCAGAGAGGGGGTGAGGATAAGCCAAAGGATATTTGATAAACTGCATGGGGAATATTATAAACCAGCTACATATTTAACAGAATTGTGAAAATAAAATGAGCCTGTCCAGGAACACCTGGGTGGCCCAGTCGGTTAAGCGTCTGCTTTTGGCTCAGGTCATGATTCCAGGGTCCTGGGATCGAGTCCTGTATCCAGCTCCCTGCTCAGGGGAGAGCCTGCTTCTCCCTCTGCCTGCCACTCCCCCTGCTTGTGCGCACTCGTGCGCGCGCGCTCTCTCTCTGACAAATAAATAAATAAAATAAAATCTTTTTATGGGGCACCTGGGTGGCTCAGTGGGTTAAAGCGTCTGCCTTTGGCTTAGGTCATGATCTCAGGGTCCTGGGATCGAACCCCACATCGGGCTCTCTGCTCAGCAGGGAGCCTGCTTCCTCCTCTCTCTTTGCCTGCCTCTCTGCCTACTTGTGATCTCTCTTTCTCTGTCAAATAAATAAATAAAATCTTTTAAAAAAATCTTTTAATAAAAATATGACTCTATCCAGAGACAGGCTAAAAGTTGTATGAAATGCTCAAAACTAGCAAAAGAAAAAAAAAGGAGAAAAGGTAGAAATAGAATGGATGGGTGATTCCAAGCAGGAATCATGCATGAGGACATAACTTGAATCAAGTGTGAATTTTAGCCCAACCTGCAGAAGGGGTCAGATGGGGTGGAGAGAGGGGAGGAGAGTCTCTTGCATGGCTCATGCTTCCAGCTCTTTAGGTCAACAACCCTGATAAATGGGGATAGGGGCAGTGGCTTTACCAGGGGCCCTCCATCCTTTAGTGGGGGGCATCCCCTGAGGACATCCGGTACCAATGTCCCTGCCTTGTTCTGCACTCTGGGAACACGTGAGGACCCAGGTCTGGGCGCTGCGCCGCCAGAGCCAGGCCGCCCCGTCTGGGACCCCTTTGTCGCCCTCGCCCCCACCCCAGGGTGCTCACCGGTTCGGTTCGCCGCCTTGGCCACCCCTCCTCTGGCAGCTCTAGAGGAAGACGCTCAGCGCCACCACCTGCAGCAGCACCAACAGCACCAAGCCTCCACCCTGCGCCCTCCAGCGGATGGCCCAAGAAACTGCGTTTCCGTGGAGAAGCCGCTACAGCCGGGGGAGGGGCAGTGGGGTGGGGTGTCGTCACAGGTCACAAAAATCCACAGGGTGTGGTGGTGTTCATTAAGAGAAAGCGCATGGGGGGTGCGGCGTCCTGAAGTTGAGACGTTTTAGAAGCGTGTTTCAGTCCTGCAATAACAGAGGCAAAGGAAGACATCAAGGGGTTTGGCAGAGGATGGCTGTCTCCCAGCATCTGCTCCCTTTCCTCCCTTAGTATTAGAACTGCCAAATTTTAGGTGAGTACACAGTCTTCCAGAACAAACACTACATCTCTGAACCTCAGGCATAGCCAGTTATAACCTCAGTATTAAGTTCTGGCCAAAGCAATATAAACCGACGTGCTGTGTGTATGATTTCCAAGAAATGTCCTTAAAGGGAGAAGTGACGATCTTCGTCAATCCTTCCTCCTCCTGACTGGCTGGAATGCAGATGTGATGACCGACGCACCAGCAGCCATATTACACCATGCAGTGGAAGCTTTGTGCTGAGGATGGTTAAGTAACAAAATTCTTTTTTTTTTTTTTTTTTAAGTAACAAAATTCTGTGCAAAGGAACCTGGCCCCTGACTTTAAGGGTGCTCTAGCCATCCTCTATGGTCTATGTAAGAGAGCAATGTATTTCCACTATATTTCATTCACACCATTATTGTTGGTGTGAATGTGTTGGTTTTCTATCTCATAACTGAACTGACTCCTAACAATAAACAGAGGAGATAAAAATCCTCTTTGTTGGCAGAAGTGGTCCCTTGGGTTAACAAAGGTTAGGGAGAAGCTCAAGGTAAAAAGAAGACTGTTCCCGAAATTTCTATCCATTTTTAAGAACAGGCTCAAATCCTTGACTGTCTCCCTTTGTAGGCAGAGGGGGTCCCTGTTAGTTCTTGCACCCCCTGACTGCTCATAGCACCTTCTTCTGATCCACACACTCTCAGGAGGTCAGTTTAGACTGAATGTGGGGACACCTAGTCCAGCATTGCTCAGACCACCCCCTTGAGACTGTCCTAACGACTTGCTAAAACCCAGACTTCCAGGACTCCACCCAATAACAGCACCCAACATCAGTCCCTCTAGTGGTCCTGTGTATTCTGACATACACCCAAGTCCGAGCCACCGTTTTACTCGAGAGGAAACTGAGGCCCAGGAAAGGAGTGGAACTCTCCAGAATTCTCCCTGACAGCAGAGGACTGGGTGAGAACCCAATAATCAAGACCATCAGTTCAAGGTTTACTCCAGTGCCCTGTGACTCCTCTGTCCTGGCCCTCTCAGGTGGTCCCTTGCTATTCAAAGCCTGTCTGAGATGAGACACAATCGGCACAGTGTCCTCCATCTGCACAATCCTGGGATAAACTGCAGGCTGAGGTGTACCCCTGTATCGCCTGAGCACACCTCTCCGATTTGCTTGTAGCTGCAGAGCCCGGGCCGCACCTGCTAAGCAGGAAGAACAGGCCCCCCCATACCCTGGGCCTCCATGCGGACTTGCAGATTCATCTGACTGGACCTTCAGCTGACCCCTCCCTGAGCCAGGGCCTAGGAGGAGCACATCAGGGGCTCCTGAGCAGGACACCCTCCTGGGATCCCTACCTACCCCCTACCAGACCTGCCTGCCCTCCCCATGCCTGGGGGATGGAAAGTATGGTGTTGACATAATGGTTGCATCTCTTCCTGCTCCGGATTCTCAAGCATCCTTGGATGCCACTTCCCCTTCCCTCTCCTGCTGGCTGAACTTCCATAGCCCACCCCTGCCCCTAGAAAGAATAAAGCTCTGACTTCAGAACACTGCTTTGCCTTACCTCTCACGGCCCCATCTGACGCCATGCCCAAGCAGGCAGGAACCGCCTTTGTCCTTGCTCTCAACTCCAGCCCCTGCAGACACATCAGCGCACCATTTCCCTTTGGCAAAATCCATTTACTCCCACCCGGCTGAATACAGGGTCTTTTTCCCTGGGAGAGTCCAGCCCCTCTTGGGTGCCCTGTCCTTGACTCAAAGCCAGATCCAGTGTGAGGTCAGCATTGACCTCTCCAAGAAGGAGCTGGGCCAGCTCCTACAACATGCCTTTCACCTTCTAAGCCATGTAAGGTATCACTGGTTCGTAACTACCTGGGCTGTAAGCTGTCCCCGTCCTCCCTAGAAGCTCATGATTTAAAAAGTCAGGTGAGGCAACCGCGTGGTACAGCGTGTTTTGGAAAGTGACAAGGAGACAAGCTCCCATCACTACCAGGGCCTTTTACGGGTCCCAAATCCCTAATGCCTCAGGCCTGCAGCAGGCCTCTGCTCATTCATCAGTTTGTCTTCATCGTTCTAATACTTCATAATGACCACGCTCAGAAACCTGCCTCAGGTCCTTCTCCCCCGCAGCAACACCGACTGTCCATCTTTCTGTCCCCTACCCAAACCCACAGCCCTTATGCCCGCTCTTGAGGGAGTGGAACTGGGGAAGTGGTCTGATCAGTGGGGAGCTCTCAACCAGTGGGGCCAGGACGTTGGAAGGCGAATGCAGGGAACCTCGGTGTCCACGCGGGGCATTTGGGGTGCCTGAAGAGCGAAGGGCGGAAAGCGGAAACGGTGGGAACAGACCGTGTGAGGTTCATCTCCGCACGCCCCAATTCCATCCCAGTCTCCGACGCCCGGGACGGCTCCCTTCGGCGCCACCTGGCGGCCGTCGCGCGCGAGCGGAGAGTGGACCCAGCGCCGGCCCCCGGGGTCCCGCGGGGCGGACGGCCTTCGGGGGACGCGCAACTTGGACAGCCGGGACCGCACGGCCCGGGGCGGGGAGCGTCTCTCGATTCGGGCGGACCCCACGACCCCCGCCAGGCCCCGAGAAGACCCGGGGACGCCGACCCCTAGCTGCAGCAGACAGGCGGCGGCGGGCCGGAGCGCTGCGGGAAGCTGGGCGCCCGAGTCAACGTGCGCGCGCCCGCCCGCCACACGCAGCATCCCGCACCGCCGCGAGCGCGCACGTACGCCCCGACGCTTGCCCGCGCAGGCTGGTCCGCCACGCAGCGGGCGGTGGGCACCGGAGCCCAGTGTTCGGGAGTGGACGGCCTTTCCGAGGGGCGCACTCCGGCGGGCGCACCGCTGCACGCTTTTTGCACCCTCACCTCGGGAGTGGGGACGCCGCCGCGGCCGCACTGTTCCCATGGGTGACCCCCTGGAGGGCGGGTCATGGGGTGCGTGCGGCCCAGGCCCCTCCGAGCAGGCTGGGGGCTCCCGGGCCAGGCCGCTCCCACCTGCCGGCCGTGGCGGCCAATGAGAGCCTGGTCTGGTGATGTCATGCCCCGACCGGACCTTGGTGACGAAAGTCCCAGGTCACCCGTCAGGGAACCAGAGCAAACCCACCCGCGGGGGTTCCGGAAGTTTCCACTGCGGCAGCGGAGTGCGGCCTCGCCCCACAGCCTTGCGCGTGCCACCACGTTTTGCCTTCTGGGGTGTCCCCGAGTCACCTCTCCCTTGCTCTGGGGGTCTTCTTCCGTAGGGCCCCCCTTCATTTCCACTCGTGATCTCATGGTCTCATCTTCATTCCCACAGGTGTGCCCTCATCCCCCAGGAACCTCCCACGTCACCTTTTCTCCGCCAGTACCACCCCGGACCCCTAAGGGCGTCCTCAGCCACACTTTCACGTGCCAGTCCTCCCATGCCACCCCCGCTGTGTCGTGGCCAAGGATGTTCATTTATTCGGCCCCCAGTCCTGACTGAGGCTGTCAGTGTGTCCGAGTGTGTGTCCGTCCGTCTGTGAATGTCGGTCACCGTTTGTCTGGAACTGTCACTGCCTGCGACTGTCCGTCTGCGTGTCTGTCTCCGCGGCTTCTGTCCGTCTGTCACTGTGGGTGTCTGCTCCGCCGCTGCGGGTCTTTCGGTCGTGTCACCATGTGTCTGTCCGTCTGTCGGCGTCTGTCACTGGAGTCCGTCCGGGGCCCCCGGGGTCTCTGGGTCTCGCCTCCGAGGGAGGGAAAGGGAGGGGAGGTGGCAGCCCGGGGAGGCGGGGAGGGGCGGGGGCGGAGACAGTGGGCGGGGGCGGGGGCGGGCGGGGGCGCCGTGCGGCCCGGAGGGGGTGTGTGCGGGGGGCCGGAGGCGGCGGCTGTCAGAGTCGGCTCAGCCTGCGCCGGGGAACATCGGCCGCCTCCAGCTCCCGGCGCGGCCCGGCCCGGCCCGGCTCGGCCGCCTCAGGTGAGTCTCCTGCCCCGGCCGGGACCCTCCCCCGGCCCGCGGCCCGTTCCGCGTCTGGGAAAATGTGCGCTCCCGGAGGGATCCGGGCCCCCGAACGGGACGCCCACCGCGCCCCCGGGCCTGCCCAGCGACGCCCCCCGCCGCCCCACACTCATCCTTAACTCTTCCCTCGCCGCCGCATACTTACGGTCGTCCGCGCGAAAGCCGGCACCCCGGAGGGCCGAACGCCGCCTCTGCTCTCGAATTCCTGTGGGGACCCCCGAACGCCCCTTCCCCCGCCCGCCCCCAAGTGTGAGGCCACTGGAAGACGCCCCCTGCTTGAGGCGGAACCCGAGCTGCGCAGGTTGCTGGCGCCCGGCTGACTTCCCCCCTCCATCCAGATCCCGCAACCCCAGCGGCGCAGCGCTCAGCCGAAGCCCCCTCCGAGGCCCAGGCGTCCCCCTCCCACGGGGACTCCGTCTCTATTTTGGGGAAAGGGGAGGCTCAGCGGAAGCCCCGAGTTATAATTAGCCCCACTCGGGTTTCCTAGTTAATCCCCAGCACCACCACCACCACCCCAGCCTCAGGGCGGCGGGGGTTGGCTGGGTGAGAGGTGACCGCCGCGAGAGGGGGGAGTTCCGACCCGGGGAATTTTGATCCCTTGGCTGGAGATGCCGGAACCACAGCAGCTGCTGCCCCAAAATAGCGCCCTCGCCCCTGCAGCCGGGGATCTCCGGAGCTCCGAGAACACAGGCGTCCCGGTTCACCCTTCAGACCCCTCCGCAATGCCTGCGAGCCTCCAGACCCCCGCCCCAAGTTCCCGGCTCCCGGACTCGGGGCGGGGAGCGCCGTCCTTTTCTCGGTCTCTACTGCCCCCCACTGGCGGCAGCGTGCCCCGCAGCGTCGGATGGATGGGGGACTCGAGTGTTGGGGGACCGGGGCTGGCGAGCCTGATATCTGTGAGGCTAGGCGAGGCGAGTGCGCAGCTGCCCGGCACCCACGGGTACCAGCGCCCCGTGCCAGATAGTGGATGAGAAGGGGCAAGGTGGGACAGGGTGTGGAGTAGACAGGATTGGGGGTACCCCGGGACCTGTAGCTCCCATACCCTTGAATGCCCAACCCAGCCCCCAGGGCCCCCGACCCCCGCCAACTCAAGAGAGGCTGCGGCTTCACGCCACCGTGAGCCTCCCCATCAGCGCCTCCCGTCAGTGAGGGCCCCGCCCCTGTCTGGTGGCCTCTGTGTGGACTGCGGCCTCCGGTGCGGGTGCGGGTGCCCGCACTGCTCTGGCTGGGCCCAACGCAATCCACCCAGCTAGGGGAAGGAGGAGATGGTGGTGGACGCTCAGTGCGCCAAGGGAAGGGGAGGCCTCATCTCTGTTGCCTCCGTTGGTCTGTCTGGGTGTCGTGTGTGTGCCCGAACTCCGTCCCCTCTTGCTTCTCCCTGTCTGCCTGTGTCCTTGTCTTGGCCTGTCTCCCTCCCTCCGTTTCTCTCCACTCTCCCAACCTGCCCCACCTCCTCTGCAGCTCAGTGATAACCCCTGGGCAAGAGCGTTACCTAATCTCCCCGCGCCTGGCAGCCTCAGGCCTTCACCCTCTGCCTTTCTCTCTCCCAGCAGACGCCTGCCTGCCCCGGCAGCCATGAGGCCCCCCTGGTGTCCCCTGCACACGCCCTCCCTGACTTCCCCAATCCTTCTCCTCCTCCTCTTCCTCCTGGGAGGAGGGGCAGAGGCGGAGGACCCGGAGCTGCTGGTGACTGTGCGTGGGGGCCGGCTGCGGGGCATCCGCCTAATGGCCCCTGGGGGCCCTGTCTCTGCTTTTCTGGGCATCCCCTTCGCAGAGCCACCTGTGGGCCCCCGTCGCTTTCTGCCACCGGAGCCCAAGCGGCCCTGGCCAGGGGTGCTGGACGCCACAGCCTTCCAAAGTGTCTGCTACCAATATGTGGACACCTTGTACCCCGGCTTTGAGGGCACCGAGATGTGGAACCCGAACCGTGAGCTGAGCGAGGACTGCCTCTACCTCAACGTGTGGACACCATACCCCCGGCCTGCATCCCCCACCCCTGTCCTCGTCTGGATCTACGGGGGTGGCTTCTACAGTGGGGCCTCCTCCCTGGACGTGTATGACGGCCGCTTCCTGGCTCAGGCGGAGGGCACCGTGCTGGTGTCCATGAACTACCGGGTGGGAGCCTTTGGCTTCTTGGCCCTGCCAGGGAGCCGGGACGCCCCAGGCAACGTGGGTCTACTGGATCAGAGGCTGGCACTACAGTGGGTGCAAGAGAATGTGGCCGCCTTCGGGGGCGACCCGACGTCAGTGACTCTGTTTGGGGAAAGCGCCGGTGCTGCCTCGGTGGGCATGCACTTGCTGTCCCCTCCCAGCCGGGGCCTGTTCCACAGGGCGGTGCTGCAGAGCGGTGCACCCAACGGCCCCTGGGCCACGGTGGGCATGGGAGAGGCCCGCCGCAGGGCCACACTGCTGGCCCGCCTCGTAGGCTGTCCCCCGGGGGGTGCTGGTGGCAATGACACAGAGCTGGTCGCCTGCCTGAGGACACGGCCCGCTCAGGACCTGGTGGACCACGAGTGGCATGTGCTGCCTCAGGAAAGTGTCTTCCGCTTCTCTTTCGTGCCTGTGGTGGACGGAGACTTCCTCAGTGACACACCCGAGGCCCTCATCAATGCTGGAGACTTCCACGGTCTGCAGGTGACTAGTGGCTAGAAGGGGTGGAGCTGGTTCCTCTAGGCCTGTTCTCCCACCCGCCCCCGACCCCCCCCCCCCCCGGGGACCCAGGCATGAAGGCTCCTCAAGATCCAATTCCCAAAGGCCTGGGCTTCTGGCCCCGTGGCCACCCCCTCCTCCCTGAGAGCTCAGATCCCGGGGTGGTCAGTGGGGCAGAGAGAAAAGGAAACATGGGTACATTTTCTCTTTCTCTCTGTCCCTTCCCCAATCTCCTACTCTCTTCCTTCATGGTTCTGGGGTCTGTAACTATTGATCTCTCTGGCTCTTTGTCCATCTGTTTCTGTCTGCCTGTCTGTCTGTGCCCCCCCATCCCTCCATCCTGTCCCCCCAGGTGCTGGTGGGTGTGGTGAAGGATGAGGGCTCCTATTTTCTGGTTTACGGGGCCCCAGGCTTCAGCAAAGACAACGAATCTCTCATCAGCCGGGCCCAGTTCCTGGCCGGGGTGCGGGTCGGGGTCCCCCAGGCGAGTGACCTAGCTGCCGAGGCTGTGGTCCTGCATTACACAGACTGGCTGCATCCTGAGGACCCGGCGCGCCTGAGAGAGGCCATGAGTGATGTCGTGGGCGACCACAACGTCGTATGCCCCGTGGCCCAGCTGGCTGGGCGACTGGCTGCCCAGGGGGCTCGGGTCTATGCCTACATCTTTGAACACCGCGCGTCTACGCTCTCCTGGCCCCTTTGGATGGGGGTGCCCCATGGCTACGAGATCGAGTTCATCTTTGGGCTCCCTCTGGAACCCTCGCTAAACTATACCGCCGAGGAGAGAACCTTTGCCCAGCGACTGATGAGATACTGGGCCAACTTCGCCCGCACAGGGTCAGCAGTACTGAGGGGAGGAGGGCGTCCAGGAGCAAGAGAAGCAAGAGGAGGGGACAGGGAGAGAGGAGGATAGACAGGGACAGATAGGGCCAGAGAGGGAAGGAAAAGTTCACAAAAGAAAGGCGACAGAGAGGGAGACAGAATGACGAGACTGGAGAGGAAAGCAGGGCGGCAGATCCTGAAGAACCAGGGAGAGAGGGGGAGGGGAGCGAAGAGAAGAGAGGGAGACAAAGAAGTTACCGTAGTACTTAGGAGCTTGAACTGTAGGTACTGCTGGGTTCCGTTGGGCCAGCGGCACATCCACATGTGTATGTACTCGGACACCAGTTTACCTGTCCGAAGACGGGGACCATAAATCCGACATCATGTGGGTGTTGTCAAAAGCAAAAGCAAAAACAAGATGTTTGTAGAGCTAGGACTGAGCCTGCTTACGTAGTAAGGGCTCGTAAATCCTGGCGATGTTTTAAATGGGAGAAACAAAGACAAAGGTGGAGCAGGAAAGCTGAGGGAAAGGCAGAAAGAGGGAGGGCAGGAGGAAAGGGATGGCTCTAGCTAATGGGGGATCCGGGAGACCAGAAAGAGGGGTTAAAGAGGGGTGGGAAGGAGGGGATGTGTTCTCCAGGGAGCAGAAGAGGGCACAGGTCAGGAAGCAGCCTGCCTCCTCCTGCTCTCCATCTCCAGTCCGCAGTCCCAAGGGCGGGCGAGGCAGGCTTGCCTGAGGCTGAGCCTTCCCTTTCCTTCCGAAGGGACCCCAATGACCCCCGGGACCCCAAAGTCCCACAGTGGCCACCGTACACGGCAGGAGCGCAGCAGTACGTGAGCCTGAACCTGCGGCCGCTGGAGGTGCGCCGGGGGCTGCGCGCCCAGGCCTGCGCCTTCTGGAACCGCTTCCTACCCAAATTGCTCAGCGCCACCGGTATGCAGGGGCCAGCGGGCAGGGGCTGGGCGGAGGAGGGCAGGAAAGGGGCGTGAAGAGAGAGAGGGGAGTGGGAGCCGGCCGGATGTAACCCCTCTCTTCTCCCCCCACCAGCCTCGAAGGCTCCCAGCACCTGCTCAGGCCCCGCCCACGGGGAGGCTGCCCCGAGGCCCAGGCCCGGCCTTCCCCTGCCCCTCCTTCTCCTCCTCTTCTTCCACTTCTCCCAGCTCCTGCGGTTGTGACCACGGCCACTTATCCCTCCGGCCTCAGGGGGCCCCTCCTCTAATGAGTGGTCGGACAGTGGGGAAGGGCCCCACTCAGGGATCTCCGACCCAGCGCACCCTCCCTCCTCAAACCGAGAGACTCAAACTGGCCAGATCTGGGAGGGGGTGGTGACCTATGACCTGTCTCAGGGACCCACACGCTTTTGTTGTTTAAATGGAAATGAAAAAGCCAATTTTCTTTTTTTACAAAATTATTTGGAGCCGGAGCCTGGGGGGTGTAGGGGGGAGAGGGAGGGCCGGGAGCTGGATAGCACCCCCTAGTGGGGCTATAACAGTCAACCATTTCTGTCTCTTCTCTTTTCCCCACCAACCCACGGATCCTCCCTCTTATCCTTTCTGTTCCACTGTCTTCCGGTCATTTTCTCCTCCCCCCACCCCTTCCTTCCCGCCATCCTTCTCTGGCCCCTCCTCCACTCCCATCTGTCCTCTGGTCTTCCGTCTTTCGCATATTCTCCTGATCCTATTTTCACCGTCCTGCGTGCCCTCCTGCATTCTCCTTGTATTCTCCTGCACTCACGCCTCCTCCATCATGTACGTTCCCTGACCTTCCCCTTGTCCTCCTCCAACCCACTTGCTGGGCGCCCTGGCCGCAGACACACTGGACGAGGCGGAGCGCCAGTGGAAGGCCGAGTTCCACCGTTGGAGCTCCTACATGGTGCACTGGAAGAACCAGTTTGACCATTACAGCAAGCAGGATCGCTGCTCAGACCTGTGACCCAGACGGGACCCCCAAGTCTCCCCGCCCTCCTCGCCCCGCCCGGCCCCCTAGCTGTATATACTTATATAAGGGTTGGGCTATAACACGGAGGAGCCCTAGACCCTGCCCACCCACTCCCCCGAGTATCCCCGGAGGCCCCCCGTCCTCTGCATGTCTCGGGCTGAGCCCCTCCCCCGCGGTGCCTTCGCCCCTCTGGGCTGCCAATAAACTGTTACAGCCACAGCAGTGTGCGCGACTAGGGAGCGGGGACCGAGCCTCAAACACCGGGGCTAAGTAGACAGAGAGGGGCGGGTGCGACAGCCATCCGAACTTGCGGATCTCTGTAGCCGGGCGCAACGTGCTTGCTCCACGCCACGCTACCCGGCCTCGCCTCGCCCCGCCCCACGAGGCGGGACTCGCGCCTGCGCAGTAACAGCGGCGGTGCATTGTGGGAGCCCCGCGGGTGGTGCCTTCCTCGCGGCGGCGGCTAGAACCTCAGCGGCTGCGGGAAACCCACCGGAACATCACCTAGAGCCTGCGCCCCGGTCCTATCTTTGGCTAGCTCAAGACCCAGGGCCAAGAGGAAACGCTGGAGCCGGAGTTCCGTCCGCGCCGCCAGGACGCGTCTGCCCCGCCTTGGCCCTCCCCGCCCGCCCTGGAGCCGCTGAAAGATGTCCACCTGGGCCTGGCCCCGCCTATCCGCGGCCCCGCTCGCCTGGCCCTCCTCTCGGGCCACTACCTTTACTATCACTACGGCTGCGACGGCCTGGACGACCGGGGCTGGGGCTGCGGCTACCGCACTCTGCAGACGCTGTGCTCGTGGCCAGAGGGCCGGCCCGCGAGCGTGCCCGGGCTGGCCGCCGTGCAGGCGGCCCTGGAGGACATGGGCGACAAACCCCCCGGGTTCCGGGGCTCCCGGAGCTGGATCGGTTGTGTAGAAGCCAGCCTCTGCCTCGACCACTTCGGAGGGCCCCAGGGACGCCTGTGTCACGTACCCCGTGGAGCAGGGCTTCAGGGGGAACTGGAGAGACTTTACTCCCACTTCGCAGGGGGCGGGGGGCCTGTAATGGTTGGGGGGGATGCAGATGCCCAGTCCAAGGCCTTGCTGGGAGTCTGCCTGGGTCCAGGCACAGAAGCCTATGTTCTGGTATTGGACCCCCACTTCTGGGGTGTTCCGAAAAATCCCAATGAACTACAGGCAGCTGGGTGGGTGGGATGGAGAGAGGTAGGCACAGCCTTTGACCGCAACTCCTTCTACAACCTGTGTCTGACCAACTGCAACTCCCAGAAGCAGGAGCACACCCTGGACTGAGGCTCAGGTCCCAGAATGGAGACTATCTCTGGCCCCAAACACACCTAAATAAACCCTTTACTCCAAGACAGAAGCTGCCTCGGTCTCCGGAGTCAATAAAGTGGTGAGGCTCAGCTAATTATGGCCCCCGCCAATCTTTGGGAGAATTTGGGGAGGTACATAATAAAAAACCAATCACTACGGAAGTGCTTTTATTGGCAGTAGGGTTGAACGTACAAAAAAAATTCTCAGCTGGATGGGACCAGGCAGTCACAATTATAGAAGATACCAGGAGTGAGGAAAAGTAGATGGCTCAAAAGAAGTCCACGTCATCTGGAGCATCCAGGTCACGGTATTCCACAATGGCCCGTGGGTCTCCTCGGACCATCCTGTGAGATATGGAAGAGGTAAGATGGGAAGAGAGTTGAGGGTCCCTGAAAGGGAGCTTGAAGAGGGCAAGAAAGCTCGGACATCTTAGCTCCTTCTCACCTGTTCCGAGGCTTCCCAGGATAACCTCCTTGGCCTCGGAAGGCATCATAGTTCCCTCGGCCAGCACCATAGGGAGCATGAGGGTATGGAGGCCCTCCCGTGGGGACTGCAGGGCGGACAGCACCAGCTACACAAGAGATCAGTGTTGAGTTGAAAACCTGTGACCTCAACTGTACCTTGGTTTAGTGTCCTTTCTCCCAGCCCCTCAGAGCCACTAAGCCCTTTCAAGTTTCCCCCGATGCTTACCTCCATAGCCCAAGATGGGGGGCCGGGGCTGACCATAGGGCATCAGGCCCTGGGGAGTCTGGTGTGGGTAGGGGAGTCCCGGGGTCAGGCCTGGGGGGAGTACAACATGGACAGGAACATGAATTACTGCGGGGGGGGGGGGGGCGGGGAGGGAGGTGGGGAACGACAACTGGCTTTTAGGAATACTGCCTGAGTGGGAAAGGTTTTCAGAGGATCACAGGATAAGAGAACCAAGAGTCCTTGATAGTCAAGGGAGAGGCAATGGGGCAGACCCTCATGGATCGTATCTTACTCTGGGCAGGGCCAGGTGGCTGAGCTGGCTTGATCTCCGGCAGAGCCGGGCGCTTGGCATCAGTGAGAAAGTTGTTAAAAAATGCCACCTCCTTCTTCACTTCCTCAATCTTCTCTGCGTGCTTGTTGAAGATATGTTTGCGTACAAACTCCGGGCCCTGGGTAACGAGAGGGAGGGTCAGAACAAGCAACCTGCAAGGATAATTGACCTCCCCGCCCACCAGTTCCTCCCCAGGCCAGAGGCGGCTTCCTGGCTCAACTCCCTCTGCCCACACTTCTAACACACAGCTCCCTAACATCCCAGACCTTGAATTTCTTGCCACTGAGAGGGCATAGCCACTTATCCTTGCCCAGTTCCTGGGTGTTAGAGGTGACAAACTTTTCCACTTCCTGCTCAGGGTCTTTGCGACCCATCTTCTGAGCCTCTTCCTCGGAAAGAGATTCCCGTACACTCAGCAGCGGAGTCAGCTTCTCCTCAAATGTCTTCTGCCACTCTAGCACTGTGGTTTGGGAACAGAGACGACAGTGAGCTGGAGAAGGGAGCCAGAAGCAAGGAGTAAAAAGGAAGGGACAAGGGGCGCCTGGCTGGCTCAGTCAGAGCATGTGACTCTTGATCTCAGGGGTCCTGAGTTTGAGCCCCACATTGGACATAAAGATCATTTTAAAATATTTAAAGAAAAAAAAAAAAAGAATGAGAAAGTGGGAAGGCACTGTTACCAGAACACATCTACAACCAGAAGCAGCTGAGGAGAAAGGGAAACCAGGGGGACTGAGGAGCGAGGAAGCTGGGAGCCCACCTTCTCCATGACTGATGCGGTTGGGAGGCATGGGCCCCCGAACATGGATGATGCCACAGCGGTTGGGCATTTCATCCTCATTGGGGTACTCGCAAGTGTTATAATAATCCAGGGAATGCACAATGCGCAAGTAGAGGAGGAGTTTGTCCAAAACCTGAGAGAAATGAACATCTGTGAGTTCGCTATGCTCTTCTTGCCCCTTTGCTGCCCCAAGCCAGGAGGGACCTTGCCCGCCTACTCTTGCTGGCACCTTGATCAGTTTTTCATCCCGCTCCACGTTGATCTCTGCCGGGTTCCCTTCCTTAGGGGGCTCCTCAGGGGGAGCCCCGCCACTGCTCCCCAGCAGCTCCTCCTCCTCTGCACTCACTTCCTCAATCAGATAGTCAGTGATATTCTTCAAGATTGGGTTCTGGGAGGGCAGACTCTGGGAAGGAGGAAAAAGAAGGGCAAGTGAGATGACACGAGAAAACTGTGAGGTAGGCAGTCCCAGAAGCTTCTTGTCTGAAGCAGAAAGGAATCCAGGGTTCACCTGGCCTGTTAACACTGCTTCGTTATTTGTCTTTTTCTTATTTATTCTCTCCTAGGCAATATGTCATCACTAATGCCAATCTGTTCTAGTGGAAGCTGGAGGTGCTGCCCAGATAGAGGCTAAGAACAAGGGAGTAACGCTACAGACAAGATCAGAGGTGCCCACAGCAGACGACACGGTATCGGCTGCTTCTGGAGAAGTTCCACGGGGAGTCACTGACTGTTGGCAGAGGAGGTGTCCCAGGCTCAGAGGCCCAAAGCTGGGTCCTGTCATCCAGCGTATGGATCAGCTTGGCGGCCAGCTTGATGTCGTTGCGCACTATCTGCTTGTGTTGGGTAATGCCGTTGATGTTGCGGACTCGGCGAGTCAGGTCTCTGTTCACACCAGGGCTCAGCTCACACTCCCGGAGCTAGAGGCAGCCAACACAAAGCTCACCAACACTTGCCCAAGAAGCAGCAGCTCCAGGGACTGGCCCTATTGACAGGACCAGCGACTGGACCACGAGCTCCCGGAGAACAAGGACCAGGAGCGTCTTATTCACAGACACCAGTATGTGCTTAATGTGAGCAGACTAAATGGACGGACAAGGGGGCAGAACGAAGGAATCCAAGAACAAAGGAATCAGGGGTTGTGTGCAGCACAGAGAGCCCACTCCCAGCACTTACTCGGATATTCTGCAGGTTCCAACAGATCTCTTTGATGTTAACACTGCGGTCAAAGGTCACCCAGCCACGACGAAAAAACCTGCAGAAAAAAAGGTCAGCATAACCCTGGGGTGGAAGGGATACTGGCCATTAGCATCCTCCTGTACCGTATCTCCAGGGTATCCAGGGTCACTCTTCTCTCCATTCCTCACCTCCTCTCAGGCTGGGGCTCTGACAGTGCCACGCGCATGAAGCCTGGGTATCTTTTACAAAGCTGGAAAAACAGAGGAACAGAAACCCCACTGAGCAATTCAACGTTTCACTTCTTCCTCCAATCCCCATGTCCTCAGAACCCTGGGACTGCCTTTGAATCTTTATGCAAGTTAGGAAACACCAATAAAGGGTTTAAGAATAAGAGCACTTAAACACTTAAAGGCAAATGGTGCGATCGGGCCAGCCCACAAAAGGCATGGACGGGCCCATGAGAAGGGGCTTCCTCGTTAAGAGAAACGGGTGTATGTCAGAGCAGAGTCACAATATCTTCTCCCCGCCTCACCAGCTCCCCCTCCATGCCACCAAAGATGGAGCCTGGGTGCCGTTCCTGACCCCATTACCGCTCTTCTCCACTCACAGAAATGATCTCCGCCCGCGAGATGTTGGGTGCAATGTTGCGCATGAAGAGGGAGCAAGTCTTATGGAGGGGCCGAGGTTTACATTCTAACCCAGGAGTGTCCTTAGGCTTCTCCCTTTCTTCTTCTTTGGGCTTCTCCTTTTCCTTGAGTGCCTCTTCTATGCAAAAAGCGGTGGCAGTTGGTGATTTTTTTATTGTTGATTTTGGAGGGGAAGACAGAGAAGCAGTCACACTCTCACCTCCCCACCCTCATCTCCCAAAAGGGCTGCCCCTTATCAATTTCACCCACTCCCACCTCCCGACCCTATTCAATAGGAAGAGAATGGACTAGGAGCGGCAAGTAAAACCTACCAGCCTCCTCCTTCTCTTCCTCAGCTTGGCCACTCTCCGACTCCGACTCCGACTCGGACACACTGCCTTCGTCAAAGCTGTCGTCGCCACTGTGCTTCCTATTCCGCTTCTTGCTGCTCTGTGAGCCACAGCAAGAGGAAGGGAGTCAGGTAACCAGGCCCCTGGGCCTGACACCAATCCCGTAGCAAGAGATACCCTACCTTTTTGGCATCTTTCTCAGAGTCGTCTTTCTTCTCTTCCTTGTCCCCATCACCCTCAGATTTCTTAGTTTTGTCATCATTAGAACTGTCGTTTTCAGCCTGCAGGTAAAGACAACCCCGAGTATGTGCAACCCCCCTTCAACCTTTAGCAGAAGGCCCAGCCCCTCCCTAGCCCTCCACCTCTCCTGGACCCAGCACACAACCCTCTAGGACCCCAACCACTGAAGCTGCTCCATCGTCCTCCCCAGGCACTCACAGGCAGCACCCAGTGAGCCCAGCACTCCGACCTGTTTGCTGTCTTCTTTCTTGTCATCCTTATCATTGGCCTTGCGCTCTCCATCCCCCAGGCCTGGTCCGGCCCGGCCTTCCTCTTTCTTGCCGGGGTCCCCAGGCTTTCCTGCCTGCTCCTCCTCCTCCTCCTGCTCCAGGATGCGCAGATCATTCTCTGTCCCTCCTTCCATCTTAATCACAGCTACCAACAAAGGGAGCAGAGGTCACAATGGCCCTGGCCTTCAGCCTCTGGCTTATCAACTGACTTCTGTTTCCCAACCAAGATCTTGGGTCACCACACATCCTCTTCCCCTCCCAATCCACGCACCTGCATCCAGCATCTTGACGATGGCATCAGCTTTGTCTATGTCCAGGAGAAGATTATCAAACCAGCCACTCTCCATGAGGGACAGGAATACCCTCAGTCGGTTCTGGAGGGCCCCCCGGGCCTCCTGCCGACGTTTCCCCACCTCATCTGGGTGGTACTTAGACCGAAACCTGGGAAGGAAGTAGGGAGGGAAGAGACAAAATAGTCACTGGATGCCAGGGCCAGGACATGGGGAGGGGCCCAGGCAAGTCAGGGCTTAGCCCCCATCCTCTCACACCCACAAAAAACCATGAAAGCAGAAAGACTGGGGAGAGGGGTGCACTAGAACCACCCAATACCCCCAAAAGGAACCAGAGGTTATGCTCTGAGAAGATCTGGGGGAGAGCCAGGAACTAAGAGCTCTGGATTTGGGAAAAGCAATGACTACAGGGGGAGGCCAGGGTTAGAGAGGCAGAATGATTGCCCTGAGTCTCTGGGAAACACTAACTTAAAGAATTGGTTTCCCAAAGCTTCCAAGAGGAAGGCTAAGGAAGTAATAGGCCCCAAAGAACCTCCCTCTCCTTGCCAACCCCCAACTAAAGTCATTAAAGGACTGCTCCCACCGACTCCCTCCATCCCTAGGTGGAAGACAGAGGGAAACCTGAAATGCACCAGATAGAAAAAGCCAAAAAAAAAAAAAGGCAGAAAAGCTTTCTCCCCCCTTGGGAAGAAAAGCAGATGGTGGAGGGACAGGGAAAGACCAAAGGGAGAAACTGAAGTGCCCTTATAACCTCAGGTACTGCCCACAGGGAGAGAGAGAGGAGAGGGGTGGAGGATTAGGATGGAGCATGGAAAGAAAACATTTAAAATAGGACCTTGAGGGGGGATTAAAAAACAGAAGAAATGAGGAGTATGAGAAAAAGGAGAAAGGGAAAGTGTGAAAAAATCCCAGAAATCGAAAACAAAGGGGAAAAACGAAAGGCCAGAGAAACCGAAAAAACCAGGGGAAACAAGTGGTTAGGCAAGGAGCAAGGACAGGGACAGAGAAAGAAGGAAAAGTACGGGAGAGAATGAGACCGAGACACAGAGAAAGAAGGGACAGTGACAGACAAAACAGAACCACAAGGTGAGCGTGAGAGGAAAGGAAAGCCGCAGGCATCACCTCCAGGATCTTTACCTTGGCCGCTTGGTCAAAGAGAGCTCAAGATTTAACTAGCCGCGCCCAGGGCCCATGCTGGCAGGTGGGCCACCGGCTGGCTCCTGGCTGGGGCGGCCCGGCCCAGATGCCCCACCCCCGCGGGGCTCCGCGGTGGGGGCCCTGACTGACTAGCTGCCTGAGCAATCACATTCAGCTAAACCGCTGCATTGTGCACAGCGGTGCCCTGCCTGTCTGCCTGGCCGGGGCAGCGCAGCTCAGCCCAGGGGGCTCATGTATGGGCTGGGTATGGTGGGGGTGGAGGTGGGTTTGCTCCGAGCTCCGTCGATGAGCGGGTGTAGTTCCCAGTTCTGGCTCTTTTCAAGGAGGAGGAGCAGAAAGAGGATGAGGAGGAGGAGGAGCAGGAAGGGGGGAAAAGATGGTTGATTAAAATTAAAACATCCACAAAAGGAAAAAAATTAAAACTCTTTTTCTGTCAAACGACCCTGAGATCTTTGCTTTTTCTTGTCTGGATTCACTCGTTGCTTTTGGGAGAACACCACAGCCACACAGGGTCCCGGCGATCAGGGATGACAGTGACCCAATACCAGCAAGTGGGAAGCAGTCTGTCTGCTGCCCCAAGGGAACAGGTGGCTCTGGCCAGCTGCCTGGAGGTGTCCCACTCACTGAGGACAGAGGGGAAGCGAGGTGGGGTGGGAGGCCGTGGCAGACGCTGAAGTGAGGAGGAGAACCCATCAGCCAATGCTGTTGTACTTCCCATCCCCCACCCCCAGGAAGTTCTGGATTGGGGAAAATGGGAAGAGGACAGGGCTGCAGGCTCCACTGGCGGGGCCAGGGGAAACATGCTAGGGAATAGACAGCAGGAAAACGGGGGCACTCACCACTCCTCATCTTTATGAGCCAAAAAGAAATCTTGCATCTGCTGCCTTCGAAAATCCAGCTTATAGTCATTATAGCGCTTTACAGCCTCCGTCTCATCCACAGAGTCATCCAATGACAGGAGAAACTCCTTGAAGGTCTTCATCACCGGTGGTGGCACACCCAAGTCAATCTCTGCGATGCTGCCCAGCCTGGGGGGGGCCCGGTCAGGAAGTCTTGGTTGTGGGGGAGAGGGTGGGGGGGACAGGGGGGCCGAGGTAGCCAGCTGCCCCCTTCCTTCGCCCACCATGGACGTCACCCCAGGCACAACTGTTACCACCCCACAGGCACCCCTCTCTCTACTTAACCCACTTCCCGGCTCCAGCCACGGTCTCTGGCGAGCCCAATCCTTCCCCCAAACCTACTATCTCCCTTCTCCCAAGATCCCCAGAACCCCAGGTCTTTACCTGGCCTGGATAGGCAGAACATGGTGCTGCATGATGTGGACGTCTGGGTGGCCCCAGGGCTGAGGGGGGCCGTAAGTAGGGCCCCCACCCCCCCCAGCATAGGGCATCTCATAGCCACTGTGGTATGGGTCAGAGCTGTGCTCATCCCTGAGGGTGGGGGACACAAAAGTCAGACAGAGAAGGGAATCATGTCTCCAGAGCACGAAGGAGGATGGGACAGAGGAAGGGGCATACGGAATGTGGCCTCTCATCCAAGGGTTTAAGGGGATTTAAAAAAAAAAAAAAGATGGGTTTATAAGAAGTCTGAGAAAAGGAAATGATAAAGTCCTCAGCGAAAGTGAAGAACACAGCCGGGGCCAGGTGGAATTGAGGCTAAGGAGAGAAGCCAGAGAAACTGTTGCCACCTCACCAGTCTCGCCTCATGCGCTTCTGTGGGGGGCTGAGCTCGTGGCGGGGAGGAGAGAAGCGCTCTCGCCGATTCCGGTCATAATCCCGATACTCCCCCCGACTGCGGCGCTCCCGGCCACGGTCCCACTCTCTGGCGATGAGAATGAGTAACAGTATTAGGACACAGCCAGGCGTGCTCCTGGACAGGCCCTTCCTATCCTGAGACACAGGACTAAAAGCCTACGACCATAAAATTATCCTCTGAACAGAAAAGAAAAAGACTCTTGCCTACTACCATCATTTCAGCCATTACCCTCAAGCGGATGGCTCTCCAAGCTTGCTTTTCTCCTCCTGTTTCCCCGAGAGCATGGATATCAACCATCACCAGGTACTCAACTAACCATCACCAGGTACTCAACTTATCAAGTGTCACCCTCACTGCTCATGCAAGCGATCGCCTTGCTAATCCTCTGCCTCAGAGCCTATCAAAGCTGTCCTCTTCCTTGTCCCTGTCCGTGTGCCCTGACCCTGGTCGCTTCCCTCGTAACTGCAGCAGCCAGTGTACTGATCTCTGGTCCCTCCCACTTCTCTCCTGTCAAAGTGATCAGTGATCTTTCTCAAACATAAATGCAATCATGCCGTGCCCTTTCCTTGCTAAATGCCAGTACACAACACTGTTCAAAACCTTGGTTCCTGCTGTCATCCCAGCCTCTCCACCGGTTACCAGCCACCTCCACCCCAACCTTAACCAAACAGACATCCTTTGCTCTAGCCCAGTGGTTTTCAAACTTTTGGTCTTGGGACTGCTAGCCACCCCCCCCACCTCACACTCTAAAATTACTGCAGGGCACCTGCGCGGCTCACTCGGTTAAGCATCTGCCTTTAGCTCAGGTCATGATCGCAGGGTGCTCGGATCTGGCCCCATGTCATTGGGCTCCCAGCTCAGTGGGGAATCTGCTTCCCCCTCTGCACCCCCTCCTCAAATAAAATCTTTAAATAAAATTTTTTTGGGGGGCGCCTGGGTGGCTCAGTTCGTTAAGCAACTGCCTTCGGCTCAGGTCATGATCCCGGAGTCCCGGGATCGAGTCCCACATCAGGCTCCCAGCTCCATGGGGAGTCCGCTTCTCCCTCTGACCTTCTCCCCTCTCATGCTCTCTCTCACTCTCTCTTTCCTAATAAATAAATAAAATCTTTAAATAAATAAATAAATGAAATTTTTTTGAAAATAAAATTACAGCAGATTAAAGAGATTTGCTTATGTGCATGACACCAATACTGTATTCAAAACAGAAACAGTTATCTATTAACTTTATAGTTACAAATCAGCACAAATTACACTTTTATGAAAAACAGCAATTTTTTTATAGATTTTATTTATTTATTAGAGAAACACAGCAAGAGAGGAAACACAAGCAGGGGGTGAAAGAGGGAGAAGCAGGCTTCCCATCGAGCAGGAAGCCTGATGCGGGGCTTGATCCCAGGACGCTGGGATCACGACCTGAGTGGAAGGCAGCGGCTTAACGACTAAGCCACCCAGGTGCCCAAAAAACAGCTATTTTCAAAAAAAAATTTTTTTTAATGAGAAAAGTGCCACTGGGGTGCCTGGGTGGCTCAGTCAGTTAAGTGTCTGCCTTCGGCTCGGGTCATGATCTCAGGATACTGGGATCCAGCCTCACTTCGAGCTCCCTGCTCAGCTGTGAGCCTGCTTCTCCCTCTCCCACTCCCCCTGCTTGTGCTTGCACGTTCTCTCTCAAATAAATAAATAAAATCCTTAAAAAAAAAAAAAGTGCCATTGTATTTGCATTTAACAAATTTTTTCAAGGCCTGGCTTAATACAGACAGCTGAATTCTCATATTTACTTTTTTTTTAAAGATTTTACTTATTCATTTGAGAGCGAGAGAGCGAGTGAGAGAGAGCACGGCGTGCGCGCACGAGCGGGGATGGGGGAGATCAGAGGGAGAGGAAGAAGCAGAGTCCCAACTGAGTAGGGAGCCCTACATGGGGCCAGATTCTAGCACCTTAGAATCGTCATGACCTGAGCGGAAGGCAGATGCTTAACTGAGCCACCCAGGTGCCCCCTCATATTTACTTCTACATTCAATCTGTTATAGAATGTTGTTTGGTTGAAAAATACGAAAAAAATCTAGCCTCACAGATGAGTAGTTGGAAAAGGAAATACTTTAATAAATAGCCTTTTCAGGTAACTGGAGATATTCTTTGATACTACCCAAAACTTGACAAGAGAGTTTCTTAAAAGCAAGTTGCAGCACTGAATCTGAAACCATATCACTGAACATTTTGTACTCTGCTACATTTAAATCTATTGTTCTATCTTGCTCTGAGTGGATCTCGATATGTCATTATACAATATTAAAATATATTTATTAACATCACTAACTATTCTCATCAGAGAAGTTTTAATGTAATAGAAAACTGTCAAACTCACACTAGTAGTACAAGTTTTCCAAAACTTTAGTTTTCACTGGAAAGTTCCACTTACTAGTAACAAAGCTAACAATTTTCCTTGAAGTAATAGATTCTTAGTCTGTTTTCAAGAAAATATCAAATACCCACGTAAGATTAACTACTGTTTGACAATCTTTCATTCAGGTAAAAATGGCATCCCACCAAAAAAACCCACAAAACAATTGTTTGCTCAACTCAAAACTCAATCCCATACTCTTCTTTAAGATAAACGCTGTACTCCTATAGGCCACGTAAGTGCATTATGCCTACTCCCCACTCATCTCGCATACAAAGATGTAGAGAGACAGGAATCCAACTTAATAAAATTTAAAATTTTGCTGCTTCATTAAGGACATTAAGTGAAACTGGCTTTTTTTAAACTGCTTGGTGCCACTGCCTTGATTTGCACTAAGATACCAGCAGTTCTCTCTCCAATGCTGTGGCACCAACAACATAAACATCAATACAGTCTTAAAGTTGCTATAAAAATACTTCTAACACCACAGATCCCTAGGGTCTGTGGACCACATTTTAAGAACCGCTGCTTTATTATTATTTTTTTAGAGGAGGGGAAGGGCAAGGGGAGAGGGAGAGAGAATCTTAAGCAGGCTCCATGCCCAGCAAGGAGCCCAGCACAGGCCAATCTCCGTGCTGAGATCATGACCTGAGATCATGTGAGATCATGACCTGAGCCGAAATCAACAGTCTGACGCTTAACTGAATGTGCCCCCCCAGGTACCCCTGAGAACCACTACTTAAAAAAAAAAAAAAAAAAAAAAAAAAACTAGAATATAGGCTCTTTTCTGCACACAATTTTATGTCCCCAAGTCCAAACAGTTGACTCCACCTGTGCCTGGGGAATCCCCATTCATTTCTCCCAAGTCTTGCTAACTGTCACTTTCCTGTGCTCTCTCTTGACATTATCACCTCCCAAAGCCGACTCCCCTACCTTAGATCTGCTCCTTCAACACTTCACCATCTTTATGATGATCTCTCATATGTATTCAACTGCAGCACACCCAAGGCTATTTTGCCCTCCACTCTGAGCCCCAGACTATAATTTAGTCACAGTACTTCTTAGCCATTTTCAGAATTCAGAACACCTTTGATTTTCTTCTTCCTTACAAAACACTAAGGAAAAAAAAGCACCACATGGTCTCCCCACTGAAAAATACACTGACTACAGATTGAAGGCTTTACTAAGCTCATTTTTCAGAATAACACTGAATGAATAAATGCTATTACAGTAAGTCACCTCAAACTCCCCCCTCCCCATAAGGTCCGATGATGTCCTTTAGATTGATTGATTGAGATTTTATTTATTTATTTGACAGAGAGAGATCACAAGTAGGGAGAGAGGCAGGCAGAGTAAGCATGCTCCCCGCTGAGAAGACAGCCCAATGCAGAGCTCGATCCCTGGACACTGAGATCATGACCTGAGCCAAAGGCAGAGGCTTTAACCCACTTTAACCCACTGAGCCATCCAGGCGCCCCTGTCCTTAAAATTAAAAAAAAAAAAAAAAAAAAAAATCGTTTCTCTTGATTAGTTTATTGGAAACCATGTCAGATTTCTCTCAATGGAAACACCTTAACGATATTTAACCCAACATCTCAGAAAGCGAATGACTAGCTGAGTCAAACCTAATCAATTAACCTAACCCTCACTGCCCAAAGAACTCTTTCTGATTTTAGGGAAGAAATTTAACCATATTCTACCAGGGAACAGATCTGGTCTGACAAGCTCTCCAGTCTAGTCAATTCCAAAACATTACTTTCTTTGAATCGACCTTTTTCAGGAATAACTTACAAACAGTAAAACTCAAGCATCTTAAAGTACATGCATAAATATTACTTCTTCCTACTCAAACTTATGGACATTTCAAAAATCGAGTCAAACCGAAAAAAATCTCTGGCCAACATCGAAAAGGTTGACCGACCCGAAACGGTCGAGTATAAGCGACTTCATGTGGTTCACCCTATAAAATAGTAATAAAGGCAATGCAATGAAGGCGGAGTGCCACAGAATGAGGCAGGGTGACAAAACTGAGGAAAGTAAGTCTTACCGGTCATTCCAATCGTCCCCTCGACGTCTTTCATCTCTTTCTCGGGAACGGTCATAGTCGCTGCGCTCCCTTCTGAACTTGTCCCTGCGCCTTCGGTCATACTCGTCATCGCTGTCACCCATGGCTCGGTCTGAGGGGGCCTGGAGCCCGGACAGGGGTGGTAAGGGTGCAGAACAATGACGAGGGAAGGAAAGGCTCCAGAGCCGCTCCGGAGCTGCACGCCCGCCTCCCTCCACAAAAGCCAGGCTTCTGCTGTCCCCTCCATCCTAAGCCCCATTCTCGTCCCCGCGCAGGTGGACGACTTCGACACTCTACTGGCCCCCGGGGGTCTTCCTGCCCTTGCCCGCCCGCCGCCCGAACCCGCTCCCGCCCGCCGCAGCCCCGGCTCTCCAGGCCCCGCCCCTCCCCCACCTGGGAGCGGTCGCGGCCGTTAGCCTCGCGCTCCCGAGGGCGAGTTTTCCGGGAAACCTGGGCCCGCCTCTTGCTTCGGGCGCGCGACGAGGACGGCGCGGACGATGAGAGGGAGACGCGGGGCTCTTAGCGAGGGGCCCAAGGAGACGGAGAAAGTGGGACAGCCGGGGATGGGCGGTCGGCGCGCGACGCTCGCGCCGCGCCTGCGTCACCGACGGAACGGGGCCCCAACCACAAACTACACCCCCGTGGCCTGAACTGGAACTTAAAACTCAGATCAGGAGGCTAGGAGCTCCCGGGGATGATGGGAAGGGGCGGAGATCCGGAAGTCTCGCGCGCTTTCCGGGGCGAGAACTGCGCGGACGACCGGAATTACGGGCGCCGAGGTGGGCCAAGCAAGGCCTCCGGAGGGCGGCTGGGACTCCTGGGCACGAAGGAGAGTTTCTTCTGGCCGAGGTCGAAAGTTGCTCTACCTGGCATGTTTCCGAGGCCTGAACCAGTTCGTGTCCAGTTGTTGGTCCCCACCACCCTGCTCAGGGAGCCTCCTGCCCTCATCCCAGGCTGTTTTCCCCTTCTGGCGCAGGGCGCGCAGTTGGGGAGTGCAGACCTTTAAGCAGGATAGAGCAACCATTTTAAAGCATCTCCCACCATTTTGTGCTGCACCAGAGAGCCAGCCTTTATTGCTCCCTTAGTATTTAGCACCTGCAAACCCCTATTACTGCTGTTCTGCAACGGGGACGCCCCAACTTGTAGGCAAAACCCGCAGATCCGTCTTCCCCAGGCAGTACTTGGTCGGGCTGGTTATAGGTTGAGGTCTTGATCCACAGGCGGAGTCTAAATGCACCACCACCCTGGAGAGAACACCAAGTCTTTGGTGGGGGCGGAGGGGGGGGAGTGGGGGGTGGAGTGTGAAGGCTTCATAGGAAATGCTGCCTCCTTGGGGCACGCTGCAGCCTTACTCCAAGGACAGAGAGGTGGGGTGTCTTTACACCAAATAACTACATTTGCAAGAGTGCCTAGTGGCGTTGCAAAAATCTAGATCTAAGAAGACCCAGCCAGGTTCTGATCTTGGTACCACCATCTGGGAAGCATGAGATCTGAGATTGCTTCTCCTACAATAGTGCAGACACTCGCAACAGGCGTGCTAGCGTTGGGCTGCTGTGAGAATCAGATGAGACAATACACTTAAAAGTGATTTTGTAAACCCTTGGGGGATTATTATTTCATGATTGGAGGAAGAGGAGACAGCATTTGGTGACAAAGTTGTAAAGGCAGATGGCAGGGAGGGCAGCTGATGGGAAGGGGGAATGCTACAATGCTGCTGAAAAGACTCAGCAGTCAGTGGTGACGGTGGCCGAAAGCTCCTGGATGCGCCAGGCACTGCATGCCTTGCACAAGATGTGCCCATCCAGTGGGTAGCAGCCCTGACACTCGCCCTCGGAGGAGAGCAGCAGCCCACACTCCTGTTAAGACAGAAGGAACAGCTTTCTATCAGGCCCAGAGCCCTGGGTTCCACCACATCAGCATCCCAGACCCCAAGAATCTCCCCTTCCCTTTGCTTAGGCCTCCTGACCTCGCACTTATAACAGCCAATGTGAAAACTGCGATCCAGAGCAACGATGCGTACGGTCTCCTCCTGACCTGGCTCGGGCATGATGGCCCCACCACACACTGAGCATCGTGGGGCAAACTTCCTGTGGGGAGGGGAAAGGGAACCAAGGAGGTTGTTAAGCCCCTGAGTCGGAGGCATCTAACAATGGAGCCCAGAGAGGGTGGGATACTCGAGGGAACGGGAGAGGCCAGAGGTATGGTCTTGGATCTTAGAAGAGAGAGTGACGGGTTATAAGAAGGAAACAAAGCCAGGGGTGGGAAACTGGAGAGGCTGGCCCTGGGGGATGAAAGAGAAATGAGGAAGATGGGGAGGGCCAGACATCCTAAGACAAAGATGAGAGATGCAGCCTGACCTGTGAAAGTCCTCGATGCAGTGGATCTGGCTGGTGGCATCCACTGTGAAAGGGATGCCATCGAGGCCACGGTGGCACACCACACAGGTAAAGCAGCTGGGATGGTACGCCTTCCCCATCGCCCGCAGGATCCGGTCCAGGATGGGTTGGGAGCACGTGGAGCACTTCTCCAGGGTGGCCTGTTAGGAAGGAGGGTGGGAAGTTCAGGGCTGAGGCAGCCCAGGCCAGGCAGGCACCCTGCTGGCCCACCCATCTGTTTTTGTAGCTCCCTGCAAGGGATCAGGGAAAAGTGGCCTTGAACAGATCTGAATGTAAGTCCCAGCACCGCAGCTTCCTGGAGAAGTGATTTTGTCTTTGAGCTTCGGTTTCCTGCTGTAGGAATACACACCACGGGGGTAGTGGTGTGGGCATTTAACATACATCCCCTTAACTCTTAAAATAAACGTCTCACATTTGTAAAGGACTCTTGTCCTTCCTTTCCCTCCAGCAACCAGTGATTTAACTACTTTCCTCCTTTCTTTCCTATCAGTTTAGTCCCCCGGCTTTGAGCTCCGTTCCTCTTCAGGGCTTGGACATCCAGTCCCCACCTTAGATGGAAGCCCCCCGCCTCCTGCTGCCGACTCCAGCACCCACCCCACCCCCCAGCACGCCACGCACCACGTAGCAGCTCTCACAGTACGCCCTCCTCTCCACGGCGTAGAAATGCTGGCCCCGAAGCTGGGCCCGGCATGTGGAGCACACGAAGCAGCCAACGTGAAAGACGCGGTCCAGGGCCACAACGCCAGCCCCGTCCCCAACCACGTCTTCTCCGCAGCCGCCACAGCGCCCTGGGGACAGGCAGGGACAGGGTCCATCAGCGCAGATCAGGAAGGTGGACTGGAGGTCCCTCTGACTCCCTAGTCCCCTGTCCCCGCCGCTTCCCACCTCAGGTCCACTCACCGAAGTACTCCCCGGTAGGAGGGTGGTTCATGTCGTGCACCAGCTTCTTCGTCAGCCTCTCGAGCTCCTCCTCAGGAGGCTGGCTCAGGGGGACCTGCAAGGGGGGGAACCAGGGGTTCAGCCCTCCCTTGTGCTCCCCGTGCTCTCAGACTTGCTGAGGGGACCAGTCAATTCCACCAGAAAATCTCATCCGAGGAGGTCTCAGCCCAGGGCCCGGGGCGCACCTCCAGGAGCCAAGGTACAGCTCCAGTCCCTCCCTCTCGGATCTCCAGACCAGCACCACACCCCTGGGGATCCAGAGTTTCAACACCCCAGGCCTCCGACAACCAGGACTCGAAACACCACCCCCGCCGCACCCAATCAGTGTCTGTGAGGACCCCCAAATCCCAGTACCCGGGGCTTACCTGGGGCCCGTACCCGCCTCCTCTTCCTCCTCCTGCAGCCTCCTCTTTACCCCCTGGCCCTGGCTCCCGGTGGCTCCTATAGCCAGCCCCCCAGACTTCACCTCGGCCTGGGAGAGGAAAGTGGGGGCCCGGGAGGGCCCCGGAGGCCTGACAGGCCCCCCGCCTGGGAGGGCCGCAGCCTCTCACTGGTTGTGCCACCTTCACTTGCACAGGGAAGGCAGGGCCAGCGGGGGTGCTGGCTGTGGCATAGGAGGCCGGAGTGGGGCCCCCATACGGGGACGCTGAGAGCTCTTGGGGAGGAATAGGAACACCCCCTCCATTCGGCTTCAGGGAGCCTGAGCCCGTGCGGTAGGCATGGGGCTGAGGGGGTTCATAAGCCTGGGGAGAAACACAGACCAGGAGTGAGCAGGCCCATTCCAGGACACACATCTGTGGGAACCCCCCATGTGTGACCCCAAAGTAAGCTGACAAGCTAGTAAGCCTGGTGGCCCAGCTTCTTCCATGCTCCTGTGTGTATCACTCATACTGGGGGTGGGGGCAGGGGGGGCTAGGTTGAGAATCTAGAGAAGGGACCAGGTTGGGGAATGCGGGAGAGGGCAGGAGACAAGGAGCAAGGGCGGGACAAGGGGGTCACCTGCCGGTCTGACCGCCGTGGGGCATGACCACGACCTCCGTCCAGCTCAGCCAGCATGCTGGTCAGCGAATCTATCTCGGCATCCAGACTCCCTGGATGCAAGGCCCCCCTATCGGAGGGGAGCCCCTGGGGATGAAGCCAAAGCAGGGAGAATTCATATCACTTGCCCCAAGTGCCCCCACCTCCCACCCCCCAATTCCAGTTCTCACCTGTGAGCGCTGGGGTGCTCCATGGCACCCCACCCAGGCGAGCCCCCGATCATCCGGTCCCCCGGGGGCCTGGTAACACTGCTCAGATGGGAGGGGGCAAAAATTGACCCTGGGGTGGGGCTGAAGTGCTGGGGTGAGGGAAGAGAGAGCCAAGGTGGAGATGGGGAAGGAGAGGAGGGTGACACGTGTGGAGGCCGCCCTCTTGGGTCCCTCTTCTCCCCTCCCCCACACACCTGGGGTCCGAGAACAGAGCAGGAGGAGCAGGAAGCCGGAAGGGCTTCAGGGAAGGGGCGGCAGGGACAGGCGGGAGGCGGGAGGCAGGAGCCAGAAGGCAGAGATGAGCGCGGAATGGCCAGTGGCCTCCTCGGAGGCACCGAGGCTACTTACCTGCTCCGTGGGCTGGCGGTGGCCCCAGGGCACCTCGGGGGAGTGCTCTCCCCTGAGGGGCCCTTGCAGGCTCCAGCTGTCTTGGGGGGAGCCAAGTGGGCCCCGACATGGCCTGGAACAGGGGACTCCAGACAGCAGTCAGGCCCCGTGTAGCCTCAAGCCTCTGGTCTTGACCCCTTCTTCCGTCCCACACCTCGTTTGGAACTCCAGGAAAGAAACTTTTTCTGGCTTTTTTTTTCCCCTTCCTCCCCAATTTTGGGGACAGCCACGCCCCCCGTGACGTCATCACATTCCTGGGGGAGAGTCACGTGGCCCCTAGGCCCTAAACCGCCGTCCCTCCCCTAGTCAGCCCCCTCCTGCTGAGCAGGGAGGGCCTCCACGGCCGCCTCCATTTCCACCCGTCCCCCCCACAGACTGGCGCCCCAAGTCCTGCACGAGGCCACCTCGCCGCTGGGACGCTGCAGCGCGGCTCTTTCCCACAGTCCCCCATATAGATCTCTCCCTCTTCCTGCCCACCCCCGCCCCCCGCAGTGCTCTGCCAGCCTGTAGTGTTTTGGTTTTTTATTCACGTTCAGCGGTTAGAAAAATAAAACAGAACAAAAACATCCCAACCTCAAGGGGTCTGCAAGTCTGTTGGGCGAGGGGAGACTGAGGTAGCCGAGAGTCAAAGCAGAGACCCAGCCTCCATCAAGGCACCGGTGAAGGGAGGGAAGCCAGTGGGGAGGGCTGCTGGCTTCCTCCCCCAGCGTGGTGGGGACTGGACAGCTGCCTGCATTAGTGCACGGAAGCCCCTCTCCCAGGGACAGACGGATGCCCAGCCCAGGGTCCCCCAGTCCTTCCACCGGGCTCCACACCCTACGTGTGGAGTGGGCGGGAGGCTGCCCTTCCCTTCCACATCCACGAATCGAGGTGGGTCCCTAGGCCGGGGCACCCTCTGCTTCAGGCCCCGGGGCATCAGAGATCAGTGCAAGTGACGGGGGTGACGCCGTGAATGAGCAGCGTGGGGCCCAGATCCCGGGTCAGAGTCTCCAGCAGCGCCAGGTAGCGAGAGTAGCGGGCAGGATCTGCCGGCGGCCGAGGCAGGTACAGGAAAGTGAGGGCCGTGGCAGGCCCGCCCTCACCATCCCCACCCTCAGGGCCCCCAGGCCCTCCTTCCTGGCTGCGCCCCTGCTGGGCCCGAACCAGGGCGTTGGCGCTACACGCCAGGGCCTCTGCCTCGGCGTCCCCCCGCCTGCCGTTCACAAAGTCCCCCTCCTCCTCCTCCTCAGGCTCCCCGGACCCAGCCCCCTCGCCCCAAACCACCTCCTGCACTTCGGCCCTGATCCTCAGCTGGCTCAGCAGTGCCCGGAGCCGCCCCTCGGCCGCCCCAGGGGCCTCTCGGGGCCCCCGGCACAAGAAGATCCGGAGCCGGGCGCTATGCCAAGCAGGCACCATGCCCAAGATGGTCGCCATCTGCAGCAGGAAAAGGCCACACACGTCCACGTAGCCGGGCCCCCCACGTGGCCGCAGCAGGTTGAGGGGCCACACGTCCACGTGATGCGGCTGAGAGGTGCCCCCTGACCCCCGGCTCAGCCGCTCGGGGGGCAGCGCCCCGCATGCCCGGGCCAGGACCACATTCTTGTTCATCTTGAGGGCGTCTGCCACCGTGGCCACGTAGTCCTGGGGACTCAGAGCCCGGGGGCTCCCAGGAGCCCGGGGTGGAGGAAACAGGGTGCTCAGGGCTGGGGACCCGCCCTCCTGGGTGCCATCAGCAGCCTCGGAGAAAGCCGGGTCTGTCAGGAAGTGGTCCTGGGGTGCAGCGTCGTCGTAGAAACCCAGGACCAACGTGTTGGGCTTCATGCCACCTGGGGGCAGAGAGGGGGAGGTTGGGAAGGAACCGACAGGAATCAGATTCGCGGCTGAGTTCACCCCACGCTAACACGCACCCACTGGGACGCGCTGACAGCGGCACACGTCAGCCATCAGGTATGGCGTTCGCACCGCGCCTGGGCTCTCCGGGCAACATTATGCACGTTTGCATAATGACTTTTAGTTTTCCCAAATGCTTTTGCATGCGTTTATTTGTTGCATCTGCATGACTCATCTCCCCCCACGGAAATCCAAGGCGAAGTTCACCTCAGGAGCGGTTCTTCTTAACCAAATAGCACTTCCGGTCCCCTGCAGTAGGGTGCCTCACTCCAAGCTCGCGATGGGAGATGAGGGTCTGACTGTACAAGCCAGCCAGACCCCCTGAGTAGGCAACAGTCCGACTCGTGGCCTCAGTCCCCAGGGAAGCAGCACCCCAGCCTCCACTGGGGGAGATAAGAACTGGCCTGATCTTCCTACCACTAATGATGGCGAGGCCAAAGCATGGTCCCCGGTGAAGAAACAGGTACCCTCTGCACGCTAACCGAGGGCTAGGTCCCGTTGAAAACACTCTTTGTTTTAACTCCTCAGACCTTTGACGAAACACTATGAGGTAGGGACTCTTACTCACCCCTTTCACAGATAAGCAACCTGAGGCACGGAGCAGTGAAGTCACTTGCCCCAAAGCTCACGGTCAGGTGATGCCGGGGTCCGCAGGTGAACACAAAGTACCCAGCATCAGAGCCCATCCTCTGATCCTCTGTGTGTGTGTGAGCGAGTGAGTGTGTGTGTGTGTGTGTGTCCTGGTTTTTAAATTTTTGAACAACCAACGTGAAATTGGATACCCTCCCCACCACCACCCACCTTAACAGGGCTGAATTTACAGAAAGATTTCGAGATCTTGTCTAAGGCTTATTTCTCGTGAAACAGACGGGTTGCTCAAAATCCACCCGTAAATCAAGTGCTGCACTCCGGGAGGACTTACTCTTAAGAGGAAATACTTTCCCTTTTCATTTGAATCGTTTTCCTCAGCGTCCCCGTGGTAGAAAGCAGCCGTCTCCCCGCACACTTTCCCCCACAAAGGCTGGGGCTGAGGGGACACCGGGCTCTCTAATAATGCTTGACAACAGCCCAGAAACACCTGTGCAGGTGGGCACTCCAGCCGAGCTTGCGAATGGAACCAGTCACCCCTTCCTGAGCATCGCCCAGAGTTCTGATTTACGCCGAACAGGATATTGTCCAACACTTGAACCTTTGCCAGAGCTCAACGGAGAAGGGCGTATGCACTCAGGGAGGGGACTGACACCCGCCTGGGATTGAGAAAGAAGGTGGCAGCTCAGCACGGGTTTGCAGGGAGCTGGGGTGCGAGGCTGGAGGCCTCGGCACCAAGGCAGGGTAACAAAGCGGGGAATCTTCCACTCGCTCGGAAAGCATCGGCCCCACACATCCTCTGCATCCTCTGTGGTCGCTGGAGGTCAATGTCACACCAGCCCTTCCTCCCCCGCCCCTTCCAAGCCCCAGCTGAGTTACCACCCTGTCCCCGGCCACATCCGCGCATAGCGGTCTTGAAGTCAGATGGCTAGAAACCATCTGCCCTGGATTTGACCAGCACCCCTGCCCCCAGCCTCAAATAATTCTCCCATTGTCCCCAGATACACAACATGGTCTTCAGAGCCCATGCCCTAATTTTGGGGTCAGGAAACAAACAAACCAAAAAACCAGGGTCAGAGGCACCTATCTCCAGTCCTGAAGCATCGCGAGACTTTCACACTATCTGTTATCTTCAAACTTGAGCACTGTGTCTTATCTGCACTAGACCCTGAGGTCCTTTCAGAGTTTGCAGTTTGTGGTTTACTCCCTGGGGGACGATAGCAGAGATTGAAAGGGACCGCAGTGGGGGGACCGAGGGGACCTAGGGAGGAGTAGCTCACCAAGGCCAGAGATCCGCAGCAGATGCTGAGCCCCCTGGCGCACAGAGGGCGAGAGGGTAAGGTCCACAAAGGCCTTCACTTGGGCTCTGTCCACCAGGCTTAGCCATGCCCCATACTGGGGCTGCACAGGGTCCGAGGGCAGGCAGTCTGCAGAGAAGGGAGGAGGCAGATGTGGGCCAAACCCACGTACTTTTCTCCGGAATCCAAATCCCAAATGGGCCAAAGAGAAAGTTCTGGACAGGGCTCTGGCTGGCTGGAAGCATCATTGGGGAAGAAGCATGAGGCCTCTGGACCCAAAGAACACAAAGAGGCGGGAGGGAGAAGGGAGCCGGGGAGGGAACGGAGTGGGGGGGGGCCGACTCACCAAGGTCTCCCAGGGTGACGTGGCCCAGGACATAGAGGCCCCCCTTCTTGAGCTGGTTGGCCAGCCGCAGAAGAGGCAGGGCACCCCGGGGGTTCCCCACCAGGAGCAGCAGCTGGGGCCGCCAGAACTTCACGTGATCCTTCCGCACGTCCAGCCGGAGCAGGTACTTCCGCACCTGGGACCAGGGGTGACGTGTGGAGAGAAAGGGCTCAAGCGGGCAGCCCCCCACTCACCACCTCTTGGACAAGAACCCCAACTCCAGCCATGGCAAAAGGAGGCCTCCTTGGTGGGGTGGGGGGGTTCCCAGACCGCCTCCTTCCCTCCCCACCCTCCCCCGAGCCCCCCCAACCTGGTGGAAAAGCAAGGCCTGGCTGACGTAGCCCCAGCTGCTGGGGCCTCCTCGAGCCGTGAGCAGGGCGGAAAGCAGGCCCATGAGAAGCAGGGAGCCCCCGGCGGCCCCGGGGCTGATGAGGAACATCATGAGCAGGCAGGAGGCCACGCCCAGCAAGCAGGTGTGCCAGGAGAACAGGCTGAAGGTGGGGCTGGGGGTGGGGGAGAGAGGGGAGGGCACTCAGGGCCTGCCGCTGCACTCCATCTCCAACCTCAGTCCCCTGGACTGGGTCCCCCCTACTCCTCCCTCTTCATCGCCAGGCACGCGGGCATCGGCTCCTCTCACCGGAAGTTGGGGGCCGAGGCCCACTCCAGGCTCAGGCAGGACAGGTCCACCGCAGCGTAGGCCACCAAGTAGAAGACAGTGACCACAGCGGCCAGTGTATTCAGCTTCCCAGCCAAGAGAACCAGCTAGACAAGGACCCAGAAGCTAGGCGTTCATGCATTCCCCCCAACCCCCCACCCCGGCTAAAGGCCAATGTGTCCTGCCTTTATCGTTCCCTTTCCCAGCCCAAGCCCAAGCCCCTCCTGCTCCTGGAAGCAGAACCAGGAGGGGCTTCGGGGAAGGGGAGGGACAGCTTGAAAGGAAGGCTTACCTGCACTAGGCCCCAAGAATAGAGCACAGCCCCCCAGGGGTTCCCTGTTCGGGACACAACCTTAGCCGGCGCCAAGATCACTCCTGTGCAAACAGAAACACGATAGACACATCAGCCTGGGCCAGGTGGGGACCAAGACAGACACGGGGCAGGGGAAGAGGCGCATGGAACCAGGCAAGGAGCGGGGGACGGCGCACCAAAGAGGTCATCCTGAGCCAGAGCGTGGAGGATGCGGGAGGCCCCAATGAGGGAGCTCATGGAGGCTGAGAGCGACGTGGCGTAGATACCGATCAGCACCAGAGGGGGCCACAGGCTGATGGCACGAAAGAACCCGTAGTCCTCCTGCAGCAGGGTCCTGGCGGGTAGAGAAAGGAGGACGTGGATAACACACGGGCACCCATCCCAGGCTGCGGTGAGAAAAGCGCTCTGACCCTAGGGAAGTGAGGAGCCGCATATTCCTGGGTGTTCGCCAGGGCCCCAGCCCCCATCTCAAAGCCCAGTGTAATGCATCATGTGTGCCCGGAGGGGAAAGACTGGGGCATTCGCGGGTTATCATCAGGCTGCTTCGGGTTCAGTCACATGGTGGACATTCCTAACAGTAACTGCACAAGAATCCAAATTATTTATGGAAATACAAATTGATTAGAAAGCCATCCCCCACCCCCAAACCAAGTGCTACAAGAGTCCCAGGGACATAGGAAATATGGGCCACAGGCTGGCAACTGGCATTTAGCCAGCCGTCCCCATCAGCAGCGGCAGCAGCTCCTTCTCTGTCCGGGTGAGAGAAACAGTCTTCACTTTTCCCTGCATCCCGACGGTGAGGGGGTACCTGTCCCCCCAGCCTGTACTGTAGTGTAGTGGGTGATCCCAGTGTGGTAGCCCTGTGCCACCGCCCCCTCCACCCCCTCAAAGGTCAGCCTGGCCCCCTCCCCAGGCACCTGTCACAGGTGAAGCCGGAGAGGAAGAAAAGCAGGGTGTAGATGAAGAAGGTGTAGGTGACAGCGACAATGGTGCCCAGAGGAATGGCCCGGCTGGGGTCCTTCAGCTCCCCTGGAGGGAGAGGAGCAGAAGGGCAGAGGTGAGCCCTCCGCCATCCCCTACATCCTGGGGGCCTCAGCACTCCCACAGGGGCATGGGGTGGCCGCCCCACAGCCCCAGGGGGCGAGGGGCAGAGGCTCTCACCTGACATGTTGGCCCCTGCCATGATGCCCGTGCAGCCATTAAAAAGGACGGCAAAGACGCTGGCAAAGGTCATCATGGCCCCCGTAGTGTAGTCCTTGGCGTAGCCAGCTAAGGGATGGTTCCCAGGGAGGAGAGAGTGTCTGTATCCCTCACAGGGATGCAGGCATCTTGGCCCTGCCACCCTCTCCCCACATGCCCCGAACCCCTGTGCCTCCCCCCCCACCCTCTCCAAGGCCCCAGCCCTGACCCACCAGAGGCCCTGACTCAGTGGGTGCCATCACCCCCCTCACCCCGTTCTCCTCCTTCATTCCTCCAGGCCTTCATCCTTGCTCCTTCCTGAGACACCTTCCCTCTGGCTCCCACCCGAAATCCCCAACCCACCTCGGACCACCTCTGGTTCTACCTGCTTTCCCCGCCCCTGGCCCACACTCAGGCCTCCCTCCTCCCAACTCCTCGCCTGACTCTCATCCACTTGCATCATTCTCGGTCTTATTGTGCGATGTAATTGTTTCCTGAATGTCCATTTTATCTCTCCAACCAAAAAAAGTTCCTCTAAGGCAGGAACCGTCCCGTGGTCATGCTGGCGCCCCAATGGGCCAGACCCGCCAGCCAGATTCTAAATGACCTGCACTGTTCAGAGATCTGACCTCTGGCCCCTGAGTCTTTCTGACGTCTGTTCTTATCCAGGGATTCCAAGGGCCCGGCCCCCACACAGGCTTGCAGCTTGCCCTGAGAACCCTGTCACCCCTGTGCCCACTCACCACCCAAGTTGGCCTTCAGAGTGCTGCTGTTGAAGCCCGTGAAGTGGCCGACCTGGGGCGGCAGAGAGGAGCCATTGGGGCCCGGCCGAGGAGTCAAGGGGATGCTCCTGGGCCCCACGGCCACAAAGCTGATCAGCACCGAGGCGAGGGATCCAGAGACCAGCAGGAATGTGAGGAAGGAGGCGCGGGCATAGAGGCCAGCCCCCAGGGTGCAGACCCCGCCCACAAGGCCCAGCAGCAGGGTACCATAGAGCAGGCTCCAGCCGTAGCCCTGGGGCAAGATGTGAAGCCCGCTGGACCCCGTGGAGTCTACAAAGAGGAAGGATGAGAGTTAGAGGATCAGACCCCCAGGAGGGATCCCAACCATGAATCAGAGCAGGAACAAATCCCCTCTTCGGCCCCACTGTCCTCAAAGGCTATCTTTCCCACTCTCCTACTCAACTGTCCTCCAGTACCCAACCCCCTCCTGCTGGATAGCACCCATCTTGCTCTGTTGATTTTAGGGGTGTTAGCCTGGGCTTCCCCAACTACAGGGTCAGCTGCCTGTGGGCCAGGACCATCTCTCAGATGTCCCCAGGAGGCGGGAAACACAGGAGGTGCTCAAGAAAGCCAAGCTAATGGAACACGTTGCCCTTCTCCCAGAAAGGGTTCTCTCCCTCATGACCCCAGAACCCCCAACCCCGCAAACCAGCAGAGCCTCCTGGAGCACAGACCAGCCCCAAAGACGTCGAGCACGGCCTCCACCAGCCCCAGGAGGGAGACGGCACAGCCACAGACGTTAGCCAAGTAGAACATGAGGCCGATGCTGCCCCCAACCTCAGGTCCCAGGGTCCGGCTGATCATGACTAACAGCGGAAGGAGGAGGTGAGTGTTAAGGGAAAAGAAAGTGGAATGGAGCAGGAGGAAGGGTCGGGGCATAAAGCGCTCTGCAGCCTTGTCTCCCTGCACACACCAGGACCGTCCCCAGTGTCAAGCTGGCCCAGCACAGCCACTTCCAAGCCACGTGGCCTTACACAAGTCACTAATACTCTTGAGCTCCCAGTTCCTCATTTGTAAAATGAACGACCGAATTGACAAGACTGTTGGGAGAACCAAAAGGACAGCTGGGAAGCACCGGTGGAAGGGGGCAAGCACTAACATATGTGTAAATCCATGTTGGTCACCTTCCCTGTATCGGCCTGGCTGCCGGACATTCATTAGAATTTGCCTCCCTGGGGCGCCTGGGTGGCTCAGTGGGTTAAAGCGTCTGCCTTCGACTCAGGTCATGATCTCAGGGTCCTGGGATCGAGCCCTGCATCAGGCTCTCTGCTCGGCGGAGAGCCTGCTTCCCTCCCCCTCTCTCTGCCTGCCTCTCTGCCCACTTGTGATCTCTCTCTCTGTCAAATAAATAAATAACATCTCTTGCCTGGCCCCAGCCCCATCCCCTACCAGACAGAAAAGCCCAGACCCCAGTCCACCAATGTTGGAGGATACAGTAGGCGCCGCCCCCCCGCACAGCTCCGTTGGTGGCGATGGCACAGACAGAGAGGACGGTGAGCGCCAGGATGAAGTAGGCAACCAGGAGCATGGCCAAAGCCTGTAGCAGCCCAGCATGGCCCACCACGAACCCTGGGATGGGAGTGGAAAAGCAGGTCAGAGGGCGGCTCATGCATCCCCCACACCACACTGGTCCTCAGCATCAGTCACCTACGGGGCAGAGCTGAACACAAGGCTGCGGGGAGCCCTCTCCCCAAGCCCTTCATCCACCCACTTCTCCCAGGACCCTTCCCCCACCTCACCCCAGTCCCACCCCTCCCCCACCCCACTGCACCCCTGAGGAAGCCCCACCACCTCACTCACCAATCCTCAAGAAGACAACTATACTGAACATGGACAGGACGGTGGGCACCACTACACCCAGGAAGGTGGAGAGCTTCCGAGTAGATGCCCCTCCAGGACCCCCGGCCCCATTGGCGGAGAAGGCAACTCCCTCATCTCCCAGGAGCCGGTAGGCCAGCAGAGGAGAGTTTTCGCTGGCCATGGCAGAGGGCAGGCAGAAGCCACCAGTGGGTTATGAGGCCTGCAAAAGACAGTCTGCTTAATGGAAAGCAGTTCCACAGAGCCCCTCAAAAACATCTATAACCAAGCACCTGGAAACTTCCCCAAAACTGTGAGCTGCAAGAGCTCACCAGCAACTCAGAGAGTTCCTGAGGGGCAGACTGGTCCTTGCCACTTCCCGGGACAATGGGAGATGCCGTACCCTTAGCATTTGGGTACCAAGTCCCCTCCCAGCTCCTGGGGACCACCCCACGCCCCCATATCCCTGAGACTAAGGATGGCAATGGCTCTGGGAAGAGGCAGAGGTACTCTCCCTTTTCAACTAGCAGTGCAAGAGGAAACAAATCCCCCAAAAAGGGAAGTGAGTTCCGGGCAGGAAGCCCTCCTCACCCCCTCCTCCGGTGTCCTGAGCTGTCCCCCTCGCAACTCCCCCAAGCAGTCACCTCACCCGTGGCGACCAGAAATTTCCAAATCTTCCAAAGCCCCGCCTTCCATCAATCCTCTCTCTCAACCCATTTCAAACCAGCTCCTCTCCTCCTAGCCTCACCAGATTCCTCCTACCCACACGAGGGGCCCTCCAATCTCAACCAACCCAAACACACCCCTTGACTACCAAAACAAAGACACTGGCCAGCAACACAAGGTGGGTCCTCCTCCCCCCCATCGGTTCCTGCCCACTTTCTCCCCGGGCGGGTTGGAGGGCGCCGGTCGAGATCCGCTTCTCTCCGGCCAGGCGCATCCCCACAGCCCCGACGCGGCAGGGCGCTCACTCACCCACCCGGAGGACGCAGCCGCCCCGGGGGCGATCCCCAAGAGCCGGAAGGGGTCTGCTAAGGGCCGAGGGGGCGCGGGTGCCGGAAAAGCCAGCTGCGGCTACCGGGATGCCAGGCCCGGAGCCCGCCCCCCCCAGCCCACGCGCCCCATTGGTCCCCGAGCTCAGCCCCGCCCCGTGGGCGCGCCCAGAAAGCCCCGCCCCCCTCGGGCTCTGTGGGCCGGCGCGGCCCCTGTTCCTACTCCACGTGCGCCCCTAGGTCGCCCCTGAGGGTACGGTGTAGGCCACGGCTCCAAAGGCACCCATCCCTTCCGACGCAAACAAGCGCCCGCTATGCGGGCGGACCCCAATCCGAGCTCACGGAGGCCCCGGAGAAACCACCACTGAAAGGGGCGTGCGGTGACCATGGAAGGCAACTGCAGGTGGGCGGGGCCTTGACACCTGGCCCAGGTGCTTCGCCTGGAACGCAGGGCCACGTCGCTCGGCGCCTTCCGGAGTCCTATTCCTCCAGCCTCTCGAATCCCGGGAATGTCTCTGGGGTACGGGCCTCAGCCCTCACCCCCGTGGAGGCCCGCCCCTCACGGCCAGATCATCCCACCGGCTGCGCTCTCCGCGTCAGCCATCGGAGGGAGCCATCGGCCGCTGATCCCGGAGAGCCCTGGCTGCACAGGCCACCGTCTCTCCGCAACGTCCTCCTGATGCTTTCAGGCCTCCCTGCGCGGTGTTGTCCCCTCTAGCAGCGATGACAGGACTTGGGAACTTCCGGGAGATGGGATTTCCGCCCCCTCCTCACTCTTCACGGGTACCATCAACATTAGCACCACCTGGCAGCGTTTCCTCATCTGTAAAATGGGGATTAACTAGAACCCTGCTTAAGGTTGCTACGGAGGGTTCAATGAACTAACCGGCACTTGAAAACAGTGCCTAAACGTACAATAAATTATCTGCATACATTATGTAATGCATAAGCACTCTGTAAGGTAGATGCTTCATTAGGAAACTGAAGCTGGGAGAGCTTCCTTAATCGGTTTCTAATCTTGATAAAGTCCTTTGTGGCTACGCTGTCACTTGAGCCTCAGGAAATGAACACCGCTGATACTGCCATGGTCTTTGGCTGTTGATTATCTGCAAACATTCCCCTAGGAGGGGAACCGGCTCAAACCAGCCTAAATGTGGCATTGCCAGGGAGAGGTCTCATGAGCAGCTGAACTGTGGCATTTTCAGAGGTCATCTGTGCTGCCCACAACGGAGTTCAGTTCGTGGATCTTTCCCACACCACCCTATCACATTTTTTAATGATTTCAATATCCATACTGATGAGATTTCCACACCCTGGTGTGGCAGTTGCTTGAACTCCACAGATCCGCACAGGTCAGCGCAGTCCTCACCCTCCACGATACCCAATGGTTGTGCTCAGACTTTGTCCTTGCTGGGAAATAACCGCAGCCGCTCCTCCTTTCTGTTCCCCGTCTCTGGTATGCCTGGCCTGCCAAGGAAAAAAATTAATCTGACACTGGTGAAAATGGTAAGGAAGACTTTATTCAGGGATCTTGTCACTGGTGTCAAGACTATCATAATAGGGGAGGGAGATGGGGCTCTTCTCCAAATACAGCTTCCCCAGCAAAGACAGCTGGGGATTTATAGCCAACAGGCAGAATGAGGGAGTAATTACTAAAAGGAAACAGCAAGACAAGGGGGATTCTAACTAAACAGACTTCGGATTCTTGCTGAATCCGCAGGCCAAGGTGATCAGATATCAAGGGTGGTTAAGATTCTGCCTAATCTGGGCTAGGCAGGCCCAGCAAGGATGGGGGGCCAAGGTCGAGGCCACGTCCAAAGAGGGCTCAGAGAAGTCTGACTGAAGTTTGGTCAAGGAAAGGTGCCCTGACCCCAACAACCCTCCACCTCCCTGGAGTCCAATCCATTGATTCTGCACTCTTTCCACTGTCCCCCCCACTCACTTCCCATCTTACCCAGCTTGAAGTTCATGGCTGGTGAAAAGCACTCCCTTGTCCCTCTCTTACTTTATTAACCTCCTGGCAAAACCACATCCCTGCTAGGTACAACTCCCCGTGTACCCTGAGCCTGCCCAGAGCAGCTGCATTTGGCTGAAGAAAACACCCAACTATGGGAGCTCCTCTCAAATTCATGACTATGAACCTCAAGTGGACCCTAATGCTGCCCAGCATTCCGACAAGATTTCTCTAGTCCATTCACTCTCCTGCACTTTGAACTGCTGATAAGAACTGCTCTCACCCTAAGCTCACCATCTCACTTCCCAATTCAGTGTGAAAAGAGAAGCCATCAGAAGAGACTAAAAGCGGGCGCCTGGGTGGCTCAGTTGGTTAAGCGACTGCCTTTGGCTCAGGTCATGATCCTGGAGTCCCAGGATCGAGTCCCATATCGGACTCCCGGCTCTGCGGGAAGTCTGCTTCTCCCTCTGACCTTCTCCCCTCTCATTCTCAGTCTCTGTCTCTAATAAATAAATAAATAAATCTTTTAAAAAAAAAAAAAAGAAGAGACTAAAAGCTCCTAACCTCCCATCACACTCTGCTGTGCCTTCCTCTTATTAGTGATGAACTGACCATGCTCCCAGCTAAGGTCAACCTACCACTACTTGCCATTTCATCACCTTGTTTTCTTTTTGGTTGGATCATTACCATTAGTATATAAATATGCTTTTTCCCCTTCTTGTCTTAAAAAGGAAAAAAAAATGATCGGTTGAATACGCTATACTCCTCCCATTATTGCTTCACTTCTTTGTTTTTGATAGAGAGACCATGCGCCTTCATGCAAGCAGGAGTGGGGCGGAGGGAGGGAGAGAAAAAGAAACTTATGTGGGCTTTATGTGGGCACCATGTGGAGCTGCTGGGCTCGATCTCACACCCTGAGATCATAACCTGAACTGAAATCAAGAGTTGGATGCTTAACACACTGAACCACCCAGGCTCCCCTCTTTGTGGTTCTTTATAGCAAAACCTTTTTTTTTCTTTTTTAAGATTTCCTTTATTTATTTGAGAAAGAGAGTGAGCGAGAGAGAGCACGAGCGAGGGGGCGGGGGGCAACAGAAGGAGAACAGACTCCCAGATGAGCAGGGCTCAATCCCAGGACCCCGAAATCACTACCTGAGCTGAAGTCAGACGCTTAACCGACTGAGCCCCCCAGGCCTCCAGATGATTAGCATTTTTAAACAATAAAGTATTTTTTGATGAAGGTATGTTCATGGTTTTTAGACATAACGGTATCGTACGCTTAACAGACTACAGTGGAGCATCCACATGACTTATGTGCACTGGGAACCAAAAATTCATTTGACAGCATTTATTGCAAAGTTCACTTTATTGTGGTGGTCTGGAACCAAACTTATAATATCTGCTTGATTCCTACCTTCTCCTCCACCCCTTTCCTCACGTGTCTTCTAGACCACAATCATGGATTTCCTCCTGCTCATTCTCTTTTGCTTCCTCATCTTTCATCTTAACTCTGAAACACTCCTAGATGTTGGAGAAACAGCCAAGATGCCACTGCGGACTGGCGGCTCCATGGAAGACTGAGAGCTCGGTCCTCAGACTACTTTTCACCATTTACACCCACTCCTTTGGTGATCTCTTCCCATCTCATAGTCTTAAACACCATCTCTCTGACGGTGCCCCAAGGGCGTATCTTCAGTGCAGATCTGAGCTCTATATTGTATGTCCAACAACAGATTACAACTCTGTTTGGACTTCAAACAGGCAGCTCAAGCTTGGTATGTCCAAAATCAAATGCCTAAACTTAACTCCCACAACTTACTCCTTTTGCGGTCTTCCCATGTTTCCATTCCCTTAGATAAAAAACCTTGGAGGGGCGCCTGGGTGGCTCAGTGGGTTAAAGCCTGTGCCTTCAGCTCAGGTCATGATCTCAGGGTCTTGGGATCGAGCCCCGCATTGCTCAGCGGGGAGCCTGCTTCCCCCTCTCTCTCTGCCTGCCTCTCTGCCTACTTGTGATTTCTCTCTCTCTCTGTCAAATAAATAAATAAAATCTTAAAAAAAAAAACAACCTTGGAGTTATGCTTCATACATCCTCTCTCACACACCACATCCAACCCATTAGCAATTCCTTTTGCCCCTACTTTTAAAATATAACCAGTATCCAACCACATCTTATCACTTTAGTCCAAGCCAACATCCTCTCTTACCTGCATTATAGCAACAGCCCCCTAACTGGTTTCCTGCTTCTGCTCTTGCCCCTGCAGTCTATTCTCAACAGAGCAGTTAGAAGGATGCTCTTAAGGGGCTCCTCGGTGGCTCAGTCAGTAGAACACGTGACTCTTGATCTCAGGGTCATAAGTTTGAGCCCCAAGTTAGGTGCGATGTTACTTAAAAATAAAACCTTGGGACACCTGGGTGGCTTAGTTGGTTAAGCAGCCAACTCTTGATTTCAGCTCAGGTCAAGATCTCGGGATTGTGGGATTGAGCCCCGCATCCGGGCTCCGCAGTGGGTATGGAGCCTGCTTGGGGTTCTCTCTCTCTCTGCCCCTCCCACCTCTCCTTCTCCAAAAAATAAGTAATAAAATAAAATCTTTTTTTTTTAAATCAGATATGCCCTTGCCTCAGGACCTTTGCATGTGCTGTTCTCTTTTTTTTTTTTAAAGATTTTATTTATTTATTTGACACAGAGAGAGAGATCACAAGTAGGCAGAGAGGCAGACAGAAAGGGGGGGGAAGCAGGCTCCCCGCTGAGCAGAGAGCCCGATGTGGGGCTCGATCCCAGGACCCTGAGATCATGACCTGAGCTGAAGGCACAGGCTTTAACCCACTGAGCCACCCAGGCGCCCCAAATCTTTTTTTTTTAATGATGCTATTAAAGCAAGAATCAGTTCATGATGCTTCTTTTTACAAAACTCTCCAATAGTTTCCCATTTTCCTCACTGTAAAAGCCAAAAAGCCTTAATGATTAGGATAACCACACTTACCTCATGATTGCTCAACTATAGTCCCACTAAAGTAAACAGTTTATGCCTGTTGCCTGAGTTCAATTTTTTAAAAAAGATTTTATTTATTTATTTGACAGATCACAAGTAGGCAGAAAGGGGGCGCCTGGGTGGCTCAGTGGGTTAAGCCTCTGCCTTCAGCTCAGGTCCTGATCTCAGGGTCCTGGGATCGAGCCCCTCACCGGGCTCTCTGCTCAGCGGGGAGCCTGCTTCCCCCCAGCCCCCTCTGCCTGCCTCTCTGCCTACTTGTGATCTCTCTCTCTCTCTCTGTCAAATAAATAAATAAATAAAATTAAAAAAAAAAAAAAAAGTAGGCAGAGAGGCAGGCAGAGGGAGAGGGGGAAGCAGGCTCCCCGCCAAGCAGAGAGCCCGACAAGGGGTGCCTGAGGCGGAGAGAAACGCGGGGCTCGATCCCAGAACCCTGAGATCATGACCTGAGCGGAAGGCACAGGCTTTAACCCATTGGGCCACCCACGCACACCCTTTGTTCAATTGTTAACAGGGTTCCCTTTGCTCAGAAGTGACCCAGGGTGGTCTATATATCCCATGGCCACTCAAACCCCCACCCCAAGTCCTACCCAGTAGGCGACCGACCCTCCACCCTCACTTCTCATTTTCTTGCCCCAGCCTCCAAGAACGCGCTGTGGCCCAGAAGGCATGAGCTTCCTTTGTGTTCTGGACGGAGATACTGACTTAGTGGAATCTCCTCCACCAATCCCATTTAAATTGAACCACAGCCTCCACCCCACGCTCCTTTCCGATTCCTTTTTTCTCCATAGCACTAACACCACCAATGTCATACACTTTTTCTCGCTCCCTGACTGCCTAGTCCCAATAGAAAGTTAAGCTCCACGAAACAGGAACTTCTGCCATAGCTTCGCAGCCGCAACTAACAGACCCAGGCAGGGGCGGAGCTGAGGGTGCTCCTCACGTGACTGCAGCGGCCCCCGACCCGCCTGCCGGGAAGGGAAGATGGCTGCGCCCAGGGTGGCCTCAGAGAGATAGGGCAACCAACGAGAGGGCGCCTGGTCGCTAGAGCGTCCACGCCTCGCCTAGGTCTGTGGTTGCGTCCTGGGAAGGCGCGAATTCTGGGGCTACGTGCTGGTCCTCCTCCCCACCATTTTTTTAAGGAGAAAGGAATTAGCTCATCTCGCAGACGCTTGATGTGACCTGCCTGCTGTTTCCCAGCCGCTTGCGATCCCCGGCATCCGAAGCGTGTAGGACGAGGTTCCGGGATTCAATATATGGGTTTTTCTCCCCTGGTGCTGCCTCCTGAGCCAACCTATTAAGTGACTTCAGAGTGTCAGTCCAGCCTCCAGTTCTGGGCACCCCCGAACACACCCGAATTACCCTTTGGGGACAAGGACATCTAATCCAGCCCACAGGTGCCCCACTCCGATTTCTGGCCCCAAATGGGAATTCCCCAGCGATCCACCCTCCCTACCCCCCCCCCCCCCCGTGAGCTCCCCAGAATTAAGTCTGGTGAATCCAGACCCCCTCCCCCAGGCCCCAGGGGCAGATGAGCCCTTGGCCACCGCCCCTGCAATTTCCTGCAGACCCAGCAAACAAAAGCCTCGGGAAGAGAGGCGAGGCTGAGCTGGGCGCCCTTCCTGCAGGAACAGCTGATGGAGCAAAATGGTCCAGGAGGGAGCGGAGGGGAGGGATGAAATTCCAGGATTCCTGGAGGACCAGAGTGGGAGGCCAGACTCCTGGATCCCGCGGAGGGAGGGATTCCAGCGAAGTGGATGTGGAGGGCCCAGGCAGGACATCTGAGTTTGCTGGGCTCTGCCAGATCCCAGCTGCCCCGGTTGGGTTGATGTCAACTTTTGGGAATGGAGGGGGTGGGGGGATACTGGAGTTCAGGTGAGCTCTCAGGCCCACTGGCTGGACTGGTGGGGGCTGGGAAAAGCCTGAAGCCCTGCGTCATCTCCTCTGGGGCCCAGCCTACCTCCCCTGGCCCGACCTGCTACCCTCTGAGCTGGCCCCACCCAGGTTTGCCTTCCTGCTCCTCCCGAGGCACAAAGCTTTTTCTGCTCAACTCCGTGAACCAGCGTCCCGGGGTCTTCTGGTCCCTTCTGGACCCTGTTAGTCTAACCCCCAGCCAGGAATAGTCCTATTCCCTCCTAGAACCAAGGCTCCTACCCCCATTCCTGTCAAAGACACAATGGTAAGGGAAGGGCCACATCCAGTGGGTGGGGGGATGCTGGCATGGAGGGGGGGCTTGGCCTCATATCCTGTCAGGCTGCCAAGGGAAGAGAGGAAACAAAAGACTTCCCCCTGCTGGGACAATGAGGCTCCCGATACCTCTCTTCCCCTACTCCCACTCCTCCTCCACCTCTCCCCTGTAGCTCTGGTCTTCAGCCCCCTCGCTCTCCCTTCTCTCCTTGCCCTCTGGTAGCCTTGGCTTCTGTTGTGAGTGCTGCTGGTCCCTTCCCACCTTCCTATTAAGCTTGTTCCCAGTCCTAGCTGTTTCAGTTCCCTGCAATTCTGTCCCTTCTGTCTCCAGCACCAAGATTTGGGGCTGGGTGGGCAAAGCTCTAGTGAATGTAAATCACCCTGCTTTCAGTTAGGGGCTACACAAGAGAAAGGGGCCAAAGCCAAGGAAAGGAAATGCCCTTTGGCTGGCCTGGGTGAGAGAAGGAGGAAAAGGGCGGGCAGTGTCCTACAGGTCCTTGGGGGTGGGGCTGAAAGGCCTGCCTGTATCCTGAATACCCCAGTGAAGTCAGCCAACCTGCTGATTCCTGGCTGAGTGCACTGGACAGACCACGGGACAGGGAGTCTGCCTGAGGATTCTGTCTCCCTCCCTCTGCCCCTCCCTGCCCTCCCTCACGTGCACTCTCAAATAAATCTTTTAATATAAATAAAGTAGATGTCAGAATAATGCCCATCCTGCCTCTCTAACAAAGTTCTTTTTTTTTTTTAAGATTTTATTTTATTTATTAGAGCTTGAGAGAGCATGAGCAGGAGGAGGGGCAGAAGGAGCAGGAGAAGCAGACTCCTCACTGAGCAGGGAGCCCAACACGGGGCTTGATCCCAGGACCCTGAGATCGTGACCTGAACCTAAGGCAGCCACTTAACCAACTGAGCCACGCAGGTGCCCTTCTAACAAAGTTCTTATTTTTTTTTTTAAAAGATTTAATTTATTTGACAGAAAGAGAGATCACAAGCAGGCAGAGAGGAGGAAGCAGGCTCCCTGCTGAGCAGAGAGCCCGATGTGGGGCTCCATCCCAGGACCCTGAGATCATGACCTGAGCCGAAGGCACCCACTGAGCCACCCAGGCGCCCCTAACAAAGTTCTTATGATAAATTAAATACGATAATGTTTGCCTTTTAAAAATAAATAAATAAATACATACATACATAAAGACTTTTCTTCAGCCTTCCCAATCTATAGTCTCCAACCCCCTCCCACGGGGCAGCCTTCTTCCCCACCATATAGCAGTAACTCCCGAACCTTCATCTCCAGCCAGAAAGCTGCGCCTGAGCTCTGGACCAGTAGAGCTCAGTTCTGGTTGCCTGCTTATCTTCCTCTTCCGTGGCCCCTGATATTCTCGCTCCTACCTAGCTGCCCAGATCTGAGACTTGAATCGTGCTTGATTTCAGTCTCCCCCACTCCCATAACTAGGCTCCAAGATCTTCCTGCTCTAGCGTGCCCACGAACACTCCTGTCCTTTCGAGTCCTCAGTGTCGTTTGGAGAACTACATGCGGTTTCTCTGCCTTCAGTCTTGATCCCTTTCAGTCTTTCCTCCCAAGGGGTATAAGTGGGATCTTTCTGTACAAATCTGATGGGGTTGCCTAAAAACCCTTCAGTGAGTCCCAAGATATCCAGGACAAGCCTGCACTCCTGAAATGTCCTGTGATGACAGAGGCGGGCCGCGGTCACCTCTTCAGCTCATCCACTGTCTCTCTCCCAGCAATCTACACCCTGGTGTCCTGAACTCTGGCAACTCGGGGACAATCTCTCTATGTCCACACTCTTGTGTTTGCTGTTCCTTCTGCCCCCCCTTTTTATAATAGAGGGTGCACAGCATCATGAAAGTACAGCATCTGATGCACAGCATCAGAAAGCTCACCTTGAACCTGCAGGTTGATCCCATAGGACCCTCTGTAGGATACTACTGATGCTCCACACATAGTCTCCTGTGTTCCTTTTTTTTTTTTTTTTAAGATTTTATTTATTTATTTGACAGGAGAGAGATCTCAAGTAGGCAGAGAGGCAAGTAGGGGGTGGGGGGGCAGGGAAGCAGGCTCCCTGCGGAGCAGAGAGCCCGATGTGGGGCTCGATCCCAGGACCCTGAGATCATGACCCGAGTCTAAGGCAGAAGCTTAACCCACTGAACCACCTAGGCACCCTAGCCTCGTGTGTTCTGTTAAAGTTTCATGCCTACTTCTTCCCCTGGGCCATCAAGGATGACTTTGAGGCCGAAGTCCTGGCCCATAGCAAAACTTCAATAAAGAATTGCTGAGTGAGGGGCATCTGACTCGTGATTCCAGCTCAGGTCATGATCTGTGGGTCGTGAGATCCAGCACCGTGTGGGGCTCTGGGCTCAGCTTGGGGTTATCTCTCCTTCTCCCTCTGTCCCCCCCCAACTCACTCTCTAAAATAAATAAATCTTTAAAAAAAAAGAATTGCCAAGTTAATTTAAAAATAATGATTTAAAAAAATAATAATAATGATTTAGAGGAATAAGTAGTTAACACACATTTACCGAGTATTTATTATAGGCCAAACCTGCACTGGACTTAGTAGTGAGCATGACATATGTTGTACCTGCTTTCATGAAACTCGGGGCCACAAACAAAACACAGTCACTAACGAATTGATGAAATCTTTGACACACATCAAATATCTATTACAACTTCATATATCATTAGTTCAGGAAGATTGGTGGCGGTCAGACAAGGAATGGACTCAGATTTCGTGAGTCCTGAAGTTTATACAATTTGGGGAGCCCTTTTTAAGAAAATAAAAACAAAATTAAGAACGTGAAATTAGGGGTGCCTGGGTGGCTCAGTGGGTTAAAGCCTCTGCCCTCAGCTCAGGTCATGATATTAGGGTCCTGGGATAGAGCCCTGCAGCAGGTTCTCTGCTCAGCGGGGAGCCTGCTTCCCCTCCCCCCCACCCCCTGCCTGGCTCTCTGCCTCTCTTGCCTATCTCTCTCTCTGTGTCAAATAAATAAATAAAATCTTAAAAAAAAAACGTGAGGGGCGCCTGGGTGGCTCAGTTGGTTGGGCAACTGCCTTCGGCTCAGGTCATGATCCTTGAGTTCTGGGATCGAGTCCCACATCGGGCTCCCAGCTCCACAGGGAGTCTGCTTCTCCCTCTGACCTTCTCTCCTGTCATGCTCTCTCTCACCTTCTCTCTCCCTCTCAAATAAATAAATAAAATCTTAAAAAAAAAACGTGAAATTAAGTATAAAAATTTCTTGTTTATGTAAATGTAGAAATCACATCCAGTTGTTAAAATTAAGGTGTCAAATACTCTAAACAGTACCAAGTCTGGAAAAACAACACAATAGAAATAGTAAATAATTGCCTAACACCCCTGTATCATACTTTTCATGTCCTACTTCTCTCACATGTATACTCAGACTACCTTTTCGTATGGTAATGACTTTGTAATATTTCCTATGTCTCTGTCTCCCTGCTGTTACGGCCGGTTGAAATTGTTTTCTTTCATGATTGAACATTTAGAAAGATCTCGTTGAGCTTTACAACTCATTCTTGGCAATGTGGAGAGCTCTACCAAATTTGTGTAAGAGCCAGAGGATTTCAGGTCGCTGCAAACATTCCTGTGCTGGGATTCACCTTAAAAACTGTTTAAATTGATGGCATTCATTAACCAGGGCAGTGGGAGGAGGCAGGTGGGTGAAGGGTGCAATAGCTTAACCTTCATGGGCTTCCAGCAAACTTAACTCTAGACATGACACGACAGGGTGAGGGGAACTCAACGCCGGGCGGGGGGGGGGGGGCTGGGATATGGGAAGAGGGGTGACAGTTTCTGTGATTTACGGTGAAAAGGGATGATTTGCTGTTTACTACATAGAGGAAAAGTCCTGACTCCAACGCCGATCCAAATAACTCTTGTGGTGTGGAGAGCAAAAAGAAAGCCCGGGAACCCTGACTGGCTCAGTCAGCAGAGCATGGGACTCTTGATCCTGGGGTTGTTTTTTTATTGTTGTTGTTGTTTTAAATCTTATCCGTTCTCCTTTTTCTTCTCCTCCTCCTCCTTCTTCTTTTTCGATTTTATTTATTTACTTGACAGAGAACGAGAAAGGGAACACAAGCAGGGGCAGTGGGAGAGGGAGAAGCAGACCACCCACGGAGCAGGGAGCCTGATGCGGGATGCGGGGCTCCAAGCAGGGCTCCATCCCAGGACCCCGGGATCATGACCTTAGCCAAAGGCAGACGTTTAATGACTGAGCCACCCAGGTGCCCCGATCCCAGGGTTGTAAGTTCAAGCCCCACACTGGGTGTAAAGATTACTTAAAAATAAAAAATCTGGGCGCCTGGGTGGCTCAGTTGGTTGAGCAACTGCCTTCGGCTCGGGTCATGATCCTTGGGTTCCGGGATCGAGTCCCGCGTCGGGCTCCCGGCTCCACCGGGAGTCTGCTTCTCCCTCTGACCTTCTCTCCTCTCATGCTCTCTCTCACTTTCTCTGTCTCTCAAATGAATAAATAAAATCTTTAAAAAATAATAAAAAAAAAATAAAAAATCTTGGGCACCTGAGTGGCTCAGTTGGTTAAGCAGCTGCGTCTGGCTCAGTCATGATCCCAGAGTCCGGGGATAGAGTCTGCGTCAGGCTCCCTGCTCAGTGGGGTGACTGCTCCCTCTCCCTATGCCCCTTCCCCCCACTCATGCTCACTCACTCACTCTCTTAAATAAATACCTTAAAATCTTAAAAAGCTCAAGCAGCTGTTGGGGGTGGGGTGTGGATACTCCAGACAGGTACTTCCGTGGTGATGAGTGATAACAGTATACTGATCACGGGCAGGAAACGGGGTGATCGCCTAATATTGGGGTCGGGGGACAAAGAGAGTGCTCTAATAATAAGGAAAGGAGGGCCTGAGCTTTGTTTGGGTCTATGGGACAAGGATCCGTCCAGGTAGAGACATAGCTGCTCACCTATGTAATGTAATACAGTGGGTACTGAATTAGCTTTCCTAGGAGGTGGTCTTGGGTGGACGGGCGGTGCAGGAAATGACCTCGCACCCACAGAATAGAACTCCTGTGCATTGCACTCCAACTCTCAGATGTCATCTCCGTGAAAAGAGGAAATAATCGGATTTCTGCCCCGTTTAGAAGATCTTTGAGACCAGGAGCTTTACAAATGCTTTACAAATCTTCAAACTAGCACAGTGATCACTTGGTACATAGTATATGCTTAATAAAGGTTTTGTTTTATTCATTCTTCTACTTTTAAAAAAATTTTAAAGTTTATTTATTTAAGTAATCTCTACACCCGACATGGGGCTTGAACACATGACCCCGAGATCCAGAGTCACAGGTTTTTCTCACTGGGCCAGTCAGGCACCCCATTTATTCACTCTTTTATTAATTGGCCTACAAATACATTGGGTATCGGGAACTGGTGGGTACTGAGGACCCTATGACACGGGATCGACTGGGTATTTCCTTACCTAAGTTGTTCTCTTCCTTCTAGCGGAGGGGGCCTGGTTCTTAGACACAGCGTTCAAATCTGCAGTGAGTTGATACGCCTCTGCATCCCTCTGTCTCATCAGCTCTCATGCCCCCCTGCCCCATTTCTCTATGCATCTGGGTGGGTGTCTCTTTACCATCCGGGGCATGCACCCCTCCAACACACCCCGTAAGGATGAACTGCATCCCCCACCAAGTGAGACAATTCAAACAATCAAGGGCCGAGGGAGGTCAAGCACAGAGTCCAGGAGGAGAGAGAGACATAATTTTTAGAGGAAAGAATCGGAGTGCATAGTGAGAACAAGGAAAAGTGTGTGTGTGTGTGTGTGTGTGTGCTGCGTGAGTACGTGGGCGGATAACCTGGAGAAGAAGCTGAACAAGAGAAGGGAGTCGGGGCTTGAATCAGGGAGGGAGGAGGGGATTCCCGGCCCTGGCCTGGTCTCCCTGGCTCCAGCCAAGCCGGCTGTTTCCTGCCCTCTGTGACCCCCCCACCCCGGTGCAGGACCCAGGCAGGGCGACGAGGAAGGGCAGGGGTGTGGGGAGCAGCACTTGTGGCAGGGAGATAAGTGCGCTGGGACAAGAGGTCACTGCAGGTCTTGGCTGTCCTCTCTGCGGGGTTAGCGGCCCTTGGCAGCACCGCCGCCCCCCCCCCGCCCCCCGCAAGCTCTCAGGGCATCAAGGATTCCTCCTTCTCTCCTTTTCTTTCTCTCTCCCTCTCTCTCTCTCTCTCTCTCTCTCTCTCTCTCTCTCTCTCGGCTCCTCAGGAATTCCCGACTCTTGTCTCCCTTAAACTTCGGAGTCTGAACCCTTTCCTTCCGGCTCTTCACTGGCCGACTCCTGGCAGCGCCCCCATCCGTCCCACTACCTGCACTATAGGTGCCCTGACCTAGAAGGGGGTTGGTGGGAGGAGCACCGCTTTCCTGGACCCTCCCCTCTAACTGATGGGATGGGAGGCGGGGGAGGGAGGTGGCGGCAATGAGAGGAAGGGCCCTCCCAGACATCCCGAGGGCCCCCAGGAGCCAGACAGGAAACAGCCTCGGGAAAGACAGCAGCAGCCCCGGCCCAGCCCTAGGGGTCAGGACTGCGGCGGCCAGGAGCTCTCCTAGTGAGAGTGAAGACGTTGATTTGGGAATCCATCCAGACCCTTTACTCGCTCGGTCCCACCTACCTTTTATTTACTCCTGCTTTCCTTTTTTCTATACTCCTCCCCATCTCAAACCAGTTGTCCCACTTCCCACATATTCCTGCGCTATGTACCTAATGTTTGTTGAATGATTGTGTGAACGTTCGCTCCAGGGTCATCTAAGCTGGGGTCGCTGCCTCGGGGCCCAACGCGCCACCCTCCATTCTCAAAAGCTTCCCCCAAACATGGTCCTCTGCGCCAGCTGTGGGGTGGTGGGTGCATACAGAAGCAGAATCCTAAGTCCGCAGGAAGGTTGGAGCGGGCTTCGAGGGCGTGGTGCACTTCTACGCGCACCTCCGGGAGGCCCTCGGTGCGGCTGGATGTGTTTCTCTGTTGCCTGCTGCATGCTCGGTTCGGACCTGCCCCGGGGGTCGCTGGGCTCCGGCCCCGACACGCGCAGTCCCCGACAGGGCGCACGGCCACCGTTCACGTCTGGGCGGCCCCCGGGCTCCGCGCCCGCCGCCCCTCCCCCTTCTCCAAACTTTCTCCCAACTTCCCGACCTGCTCCGCTCGGCGCCCCGCTCCGCTTCCCTCATGAATTATTCAGCAGCGCGCGCTCCAATCAGCGCGCCCCGGCCCCCACGCCGAGCCCCGGCTGGAGCAGGGGGGAGCTCCCCCGCCCCCCGCGCGCCCCTCCCTCCCCGGCCAGGCGCCGCCCGGCCCAGTCCCAGCCCGGCCCAGCCCCGGCCCGCCCGGCCCCACGCCGCAGTCTCCCTCCCTCCCGCTCGGTTCCCGCTCCGCTCCCACCTTCCCGGCCGGCGCGGAGCGCACTCGGCCCGGCGGCGCGAGCAGCACCGCTCCAGGGAGGGGGGGAGACCGCGAGCGGCCGGCCCACCCCCAGCCAGCCGGGGCGGGACCCCGAGGCCCCGGAGGGACCCCTACTCCAGCCACGTCTGGCTCTGCGCCCGCTCGGCGCAGCCAGTGTGAAGACGCCCCCCGCCCGCCCGCGCGCGCGGCGGGGACGCGGGGCCACACCTGGGCACCGCCGCCCCGTGCCGGTGCCGGGCGCGCCCGCATGGGCCCGCGCTGAGGGCCCCGACCGAGAGTCCAGCGCGGGGAGTCGGCGTCTGCCTTCTCGGGGGGGGTTCAGACCTGGGGGGGCTAGTGCCCCCCAAACTCGGATCGGATCCAACCCGAGAGAGGCGGCGCCATGGAACTCCGGGCTCTGCTTTGCTGGGCTTCGCTCGCCGCCGCCTTAGAAGGTGAGTTTCCCAGGGGGCACCCCGGCACTCCAGGGACCCCCAAAGTTGGGCCTTGGAGCGAAGGGGCCGACCTCTCTGCCCCTAGCCCGGCACCCCAACCCTGAACACTTCGGACCAATAGTGCTAGACCGGGCGGGGGGCGGGGAGGAGGCGGCCCAGCGGGGAGTGGAGTTTTCTTTTGTTTGGGAAAGAGAAGGAGTGGAGCTCCGTCCCGGGATGTCCCCCTGCCCCAGCTTCCCAGACTCTGAGCCCTGATTCTGTACTCCCTTGGCAGCCTTGCTTTTTCTCCCTACTCCAATCTCTCCAAAGTTTCTGTCCCTCTTCCCACCTCTGCCAAACATGAGGAAACGTTTCTGGAGGAACAACTGCAGACAAGGCAGAACTTTGTGCTAGGCCAGAAAACTGCCCCCAGCCCCCATTCCTCGGCGTTCACACCTTGATCCTGCAGCCCCTGGGGCCTCTGGCAGGACAGCCGCCTTCTGCGCTCACTCTCCCATCGCCCAGATGTCTCCCAAAGCCACTACCTCTGCTGCAGTGAGGCCCCCTCCCTGGTTTCCTCAGGTTGCGCCTTGGCCCTTTAAATGCTGTCTAGACCCCCCAGCTCTGCCCCAGTCCTTCCTGAGTCCCTTTCTCCAACCTTAGGGGCCAGCAGAAACTGACCTTCACAGCCCCTGTGGAACCTGAGCTTAGCCTAACTACCATCTCTTTAAATTTCTGATTTCTTTCTGTGGTCCCCCCCAAAATGTTTCTTCATCTATGAGTCTCTTCCCCTCCCTCACCCCCTAGAGGGGGAGCCAAGAGCCCTATAAACCCTCCTCCTACAGCCCTAATCTCCTCTCAATGAGCAGCCTCCTTTCCCCCCTTCACTGCCTGGAATCAAAGGAGTCTCTGGGGGGTGGGTCAAAGGGGGGGCTGCTGAGGAGGCGGGATCAAAGGCAGTTAGAAACCCCTCTCCCCTAGACTGGGCAGTGCTGCTCTGGGCCCGGGATCAAAGGCTGGTGATGGGGAGAGGAGACCCTTGCCTGGCTCGGAGACAGAAGGGGAAATTACTGGGAAGGAAGGCAGGCAAAGTGGGGAGAGTCCCCCGCCCAGGGCTAAGTATGATGAGAGGGAGGGAAAGAAGCGAAGGAGAAAGGGGGAATGCTTCCAGGCTGCTACCTAAGTGCTTTCCAAGCCCACAGCCTGCACTAAGCGCTTTACATTTTCATCTTCCCAGCAGCCCTGTGGTGGGAGGGATTGTTGCCCCCATTTTACAGATGGGGAAGCTGAGGCTTAAAGAGGAGTTAAAGTAACCTGACCTCGGCCGTGTGCCCCCATGAAGGTGAAAGGCAGGAGGTGGAAAACGGAGGAGGGATGGCGACAGTCAGAAAAGGAGGTGGCCAGAGTGGGGGGGAGAGGGGTGAGAGGCCGAAGAACCAGCAGATGGAGGCAGGCTCTCTGAGCCCGAGATACGTGGAGAGAAAGATAGCAGAGAAAGTGAGTCGCACAGAGCGTGTGGAGGACAGCCCTGAAACAGACAGTGTGTAAATTGGAGACAGGAAAACACTATCCAGGCTGGAACAATGGAGGGTGGAGACGGCAGCCTCTATCCACCCCCTTCCCAGAACCCGGGCATCCTGTCCCCAGCGTGCCGGGCTGGCTCCTGCCACCCCTGGGGGGCCCAGGCATCACCTGGGCCTGGCTGGGGTCCCGCCTGACTCCTTGCCCTTGGGTGGACATCACTTGGTCCCGGGAGGAGGCTGCCCCACCCACCCACCTTCCCTTCCCTTCCCTTCTCTCCTGCAGCCCCCACGGAGCAGGGGCGGGAGCTGTGAGCGAGACTGGGGGAACCTGGTCCCAGGTGTGCTGCTGCTGGCTCTCCTAGGGGGCCCCCCACGTGGCACTGGCCTCCCCGGGGGATTCCCCTACCCTCCCTCCACCCTCCACTGCCAGGGGCTGTGAGGTTTCTCCTAATCCCCCCTTCCTCCAGAGCCCCACCCCTCCCTCGATGCCCCTCCCCTGAGACCAGAGCTGAGCCAGGTGTGTTCACCCCTCCCGTACACCCCCCCAAAATCTCCTCCCCTTTTCCTTCCCGTAACCAAATCCAGATGTGAGGCCTCTGCAGGCAGGGGCCAGGGCGGGAACCCAAGCGTCCTGGCCTCCAGCACTTCCTCCTCTGACAGCAGCGGGTGCTCTTGGAGGAGGCAGCAGGGCCAGGCCTCAGGAGCTGAGTACCACCCTCAGGGATCTGAAGGACTGGAGGGTTTGGTCTGAAAAGGGGGTGTGGGCCTGGAAGAGGGGAGTAGACCTGGGGAGAGGGAAGCAGCGGCTTTGAGTTTGGGGCAGGGACTGGGGAGTGGCGGGGAGGCAGGCCGCCGAAGGAGGGGTATCCCAGTGCCTACAATTCTTTGCCCTCCTCAGGTGAGGCCAGGTCGGAGCTCCAGTATAACCCAGTCTAAGCTGTTTGGCCTTCTTCCTCTCTCCTGAGCGGGGGCAGCCCGGTGCCTGCCAGCGGTGAGGGGTGGGGTGGGCACTCAGAAACAGCGGCGAGAAAGGGGGCAGCAGAGAGCAGGGCTTGCCCCCATCTTCATCTCTCAGCTCAGGCGGCCCCAGTTCCACCAGCTTGGAGCCCAGAGGACGCACCTGCCTCAGTCAGTTGCCAGGGATCTGATCTTCCTGTGCTGTGCGTCTCTCTGTCTGTGTGTCTGTCTGTCTTAGAGACCCTATTGAACACAAAACTGGAAACCGCCGATCTGAAGTGGGTCACGTTCCCTCAGGTGGAGGGCCAGGTGAGAGCTGGGCCCAGGAGCCGGGGCTTGGAGGGACACCCAAGGAGGAGGAGGGACAGGGGTGTGCCTGCGCTGGCCTTCTGGGCACGCCACGAGCCCCCCGCCCCCTGCAGCCGCGGCGGATGCCCTCTGAGCCCTTGCTCTCAGAGGCCCCCTCGCTCCCGAGCTGACCCCCTGCTCCCCACAGTGGGAGGAGCTGAGTGGCCTGGACGAGGAGCAGCACAGCGTGCGGACCTACGAGGTGTGCGACGTGCAGCGGGCGCCGGGCCTGGCCCACTGGCTGCGCACCGGCTGGGTCCCGCGCCGAGGCGCCGTCCACGTGTACGCCACGCTCCGCTTCACCATGCTCGAGTGCCTCTCCCTGTCGCGGGCCGGGCGCTCCTGCAAGGAGACCTTCACCGTCTTCTACTTCGAGAGCGACGCGGACACAGCCACCGCCTTCACGCCAGCCTGGATGGAGAACCCTTACATCAAGGTACCCGGGCGCCCGGGGCCCCGCCGCTGGCCAGCGCGGTCTAGGAGGAGTGGATGAGCTTCCTGGGGCCTGGAAGCAGGAGGCTGCAGTCTGGGGAGGGAAGAAGGTGGTGGTGTGCTGCATGGAGCAATCACGAGTCAGGGGCGGGGCTGCCCCCGGACTGCACCTGGACCCTGGGCCCCCCCCCCCCGCCCGCCCCCAGGGTGGTCGACTGGGCCACCCTCTACCACTTCCCACGTTCTCTGATCTGAGTACACCTTACCCTTCAGAGACCCCTCCTTAATGTCAGCTGATGTCTCACCCTGGAATGACTTCTCCCTGGGTCTTCTACCCAATTCCTACTTGTCTTGAAAGCTTCAGCTGCCCCGGGACGTCCCTGCTGCGGTGCCCGCCCTGGGGTCTCCCCTGGCACGGGTCTCATCAAGCTTTTAACCTACCTGTTTCTTCCATTTCGGTTCCCTTGGCTCCAAGTCCAGGCCAGGTCCAGGGCCTGGCAAAGAGTAGGTGTTGATAAATGTCTGTAGGATGAGTGAATGAACCGAAAGGGGTATGGGACGGAGGCTGGACACATCGTAGGAGCTCAGCAAGCATTAATGGGTAATGTTGGCACCTGCAGGAAAGCACACGCTGGGAAAGGTAGAGAGAAGGCTCTGGAACAGGAGCTGAGGCGCTCAGGGAGAGGGTGAGCTGGGAAGAAGAAAACAGCCCACCTACCCAGTCCTTGGGGAGTGGAGGACCACGGCAACGAGTCTCTTCCCTCCTCTGGCAGGTGGACACTGTGGCCGCCGAGCACCTGACCCGGAAGCGCCCTGGGGCCGAGGCAACCGGCAAGGTGAATGTCAAGACGCTGCGTCTGGGCCCACTTACCAAGGCTGGCTTCTACCTGGCCTTCCAGGACCAGGGAGCCTGCATGGCCCTGCTGTCCCTGCATCTCTTCTACAAGAAGTGCGCCCAGCTGACCGTGAACCTCACCCACTTCCCGGAGACTGTGCCTCGGGAGCTCGTGGTGCCCGTGGCAGGGAGCTGCGTGGCTGACGCCGTCCCCACCCCCGGCCCCAGCCCCAGCCTCTACTGCCGGGAGGACGGCCAGTGGGCCGAGCAGCCGGTCACGGGGTGCAGCTGTGCTGCAGGGTTCGAGGCCGCCGAGGGGAACACCCGGTGCAGAGGTAAGGGCTGGCGTCTTTTCTGGAAAGCTTGCCCATCCACACAGGGAGGGTCCTAGACCCCTCTCTTGCACCCGCTTACGTTTGCATTTTGAACCTTCTTAGTTCTCAGGGGCATTTGGAGGGCCTGTTTTCAGAGTTCCCCGCGTAGATCCGAGCTCTTGTGCCCTCTTTCTCCTAACTGTCCAACTGCTTTCTGGACACCAGGCCTGTCCTCAGTTTGGGGGTGCTTTGCTGGGCTCTGAGGACAGAGCCTATCTCTTGTTCATTGTGGGTTTCCCTTAACTCCCTGGTACTGAATTCTCACTCAGCTGTTTCTCTAGCACAGGCGTTCAAAACCTGGGTTTTGTAGATAGAACGTAAGGGATCTGTCAACCTCTATATAGAGAACAAAATGACCTTACTGTCACTCGTTTCCACCTGAAATTGAATGACAGTGACAGAGTCCAGCAGTCACAGCAAGAGCTGAGACTTGCGCATTCTTCAGATCATGGCTATTTTCCCAGCCCGTTAGAGATAATGTCAAGATGCTCTTTTTGGCTCATCACGTCTTCAGCATTACAGTGGCCATTAGACCCGTCCCTCTATCTTGTAAATAAAGAAACGCACACGTTCCTGTGGCACCAACTTGCTTTCTTCATGTTTTGGTCATTGTATTTCAGTTCACTTGGTTTCCTTTGTGATCCTGTGTGTTTTGTGGTGTGCGTTTGTTTATTTAACATTTTATTTATATGAGAGAGAGAGAGAGTGCACAAGCAGGGGGAGGGATAGAGGGAAAGGGAGAACCAGACTCCCCATGGGGCAGGGAGCCCGACACGGGGCTCGATCCCAGGACCCCGAGATCATGACCTGAGCCGAAGGCAGACGCTCCACCAACTGAGCCACCCAGACGCCCCTGTGATGTGCATTTAAAAACATAGGGGTCTGTGGGTTTCACCAGACCACCACGGGGTGTTCGGTGGTGGTGGTGAGGGTGGTGGGGTTTGAGGTTAACAAAGCTCAAAGGGTCTCTTTCTTCTCTTAGACGTTTGGGTTCCGAGCTCTTCCCTCCCTGCTCCCTACTTTGCACTCCATGCAAACTTGGGAGCAGCTGAACGTTTCGGATGCATGTTCTTGATGACCGCGGTCTCTTCCAGCCTGCGCCCAAGGCACCTTCAAGCCCTTGTCTGGCGAGGGGTCCTGCCAGCCGTGTCCGGCCAACAGCCACTCCAACACCATTGGCTCACCTACCTGCCAGTGCCGCAATGGGTACTTCCGGGCCCGCACGGACTTCCGGGGTGCACCCTGTACCAGTAAGTGACCGGTGGGTGACCCCCTCAGGTGGCGGGTGGACGCCCACCGTGGCCCCCAGCCTCCCCGGCCTTCCTCCACTCTCCCCTGGCCTCCTGGGTGCCCCGCAGTCCCTCCCTGATGATTGGGTCAGCCTCTGACCCCCCGATGTCCCGCAGCGCCGCCCTCCGCTCCAAGAAGCGTGGTTTCCCGTTTGAACGGCTCCTCCCTGCGCCTGGAGTGGAGTGCCCCCCTCGAGTCTGGGGGCCGAGAGGATCTCACCTACGCGCTGCGCTGCCGGGAGTGCCGCCCCGGGGGATCCTGCACCCCCTGCGGAGGAGACCTGACCTTTGACCCTGGCCCCCGGGACCTTGTGGAGCCCTGGGTGGCGGTTCGAGGGCTGCGTCCAGATTTCACCTATACCTTCGAGGTCACCGCCTTGAACGGGGTGTCCTCCTTAGCCACCGGGCCGGTCCCGTTTGAGGCTGTGAATGTCACCACTGACCGTGAAGGTGAGACGGGGAGCCGGTGGACAGCTGGGAGGGAGGCGGGCAGCCTACAGGACTGAGGGGAAAAGGCAGTGGCGGGGCCCCTGGGGTCGCCGGGAAGCATGGAAGGTCAGGACCTGTAGGGTGAGAGGCAGATAGAAGAGTGAAAAGAGGTGCAGACTTGAGGACGGGGCAGGGAGGGTCAGAGGGAGCTCTTGAAGCAGCTGAGACGTGTGTAGCCAGCAGAGGCAGAGCTGGGAAAGATCAGGGCCAGATGTGCCATGTGCCAATACCCTAGCGTGTCGTCTCCCTCACAGTGCCACCCCCCGTGTCCGACATCCGGGTGACGCGGTCATCACCCAGCAGCTTGAGCCTGGCGTGGGCTGTTCCCCGGGCGCCCAGCGGGGCCGTGCTGGACTACGAGGTCAAGTACCACGAGAAGGTGAGACCGAGATGGCACCCCTCGGGGTTTGGAGTGGACAGTGCTGGGGAGAGAGGTGGGAAGAGCAGTGGAAACCGGGGGAGCCCTGGCTTATGGCTGGCCCCTCCTCCTCCTGGACAGGGCACAGAGGGCCCCAGCAGCGTGCGGTTCCTGAAGACGTCGGAAAACCGGGCAGAGCTGCGGGGGCTGAAACGGGGGGCCAGCTACCTGGTCCAGGTGCGAGCACGCTCCGAGGCCGGCTACGGGCCCTTTGGCCAAGAGCACCACAGCCAGACCCAGCTGGACGGTGAGCCTGGGGGGGACAGGGCGTGGGCAGGGGTGCTGGCCCTCCGTCGCATGGGAGGCCTTGCCTCTGCTCTCGGAGGACCCCTAAAGTCACATTCCCACGCTCCCCTCTCTGTCAACCATGAGGCCTTTTGGCCTAGTGAGGGGAGCATAGGCTGCAGAAGCCAAAACCAACAGCTGGGAGGGAAGACCCGCCTAGTGGCTTTCCAGCTGTGTGGCTCCCAGCAGAAGCGTGACCCTTAAGCCCCGTCTCTCCTCCCCAGTTGGAAATACCACGAGGTCTCTCTCCCAAGGGCTCCAAGGATTTACTGAGGTGACACCTGTTCATTATTGTTTTTGTAAAGATTTTTTAAAATCTTACTTGTTTGAGAGGGAGAGAGTGTACAAGCAGGGGGAGGAGAAAAGGGAGAGGGAGGAGCAGAGCCCCTGCTGAGCAGGAAGCCCGGCGATCCCAGGGCCCCGAGATTATGACCTGAGCCGAAGGCAGACACTTAACTCACTGAGCCAGCCAGACCTGACCCCGCTCCGTGTAGTATGCTTCTCGGCCAGTGGCTTTCTAAACGTTTTAACGATTTCAGACAGGATTCACATACCGTACGACTCTTTGAAAAGAGTACCGTTCAGTGACTTTTGGCCTGTCCAGAGTTGTCCAGCCAGCACCACAATCAATTGTAGAACATTTCAGCACCCAAAAAGAGACCCCCCTTCAGTCACCCCCAACCCCCTGGCAAATACTACCTTACTTTCCATCTCTATGGATTTGCCCATTCTGGACGTTCATGCAAATGGAGCCCCTTGTGACCGGCTTCTTCCTTCACTCGGCAGAGCGTTCGCAAGGTTAATCCGTGTTGGGGTGTGTGCCCGCGCTGTTTACGGCTGGAAATATTCCATCGTACGGTGATAGTTCATCCATTCGTCTGTTGACGGACCTCTGGGTTATTTCCACATTTTGGCTACAAACCTTGCCATTTTTAGCCCCTGGGGCCTTCTGTGCCCACTAGTATTCATAACTGAACGAAATCAAACCCACTCTTGAGTGACGAGGTTGGGAAACTTCCCCCTTTGCCCGGAGGGACTTCGCAGGAGCCCGCGCCGGTGGAAAGCAATTGGGAAACCACGGTGCTTTCCTGCACCTGCCCCACCACCGGGGGCCTGTTCTCGGGGGAACACAGCTCATGCCTTGAGGCTGGTGTATGGTCCCCGGGGCCTGTCGGCTTCTTCTGATCACAGCTTTTGTCCCCCAGAGAATGAGAGCTGGCGAGAGCAGCTGGCCCTGATCGCAGGCACAGCCATCGTGGGTGTGGTGCTGGTCCTGGTGGTTATTGTCATTGCCGTTCTCTGCCTCAGGTGAGCACTCTGGGGCACCTGGGGAGGAGGCCCCGTGTGGATGGCCCCCTGCCCTCTTGCTCCGGGTGAGCCTCCCTCGATGCCCCAGGATACTTGTTTTCTCTTGGACGCTTCTCTTGATCCCCGCTCCTCCTCCCCCTCGGTCCTATCCCTCTGGAAACGCAGAATTGGGTGATTCCGTTTACCTTTTCTTTCCCATCGGCCCCAGGAAGCAGAGCAGCGGGAGGGAAGCCGAGTACTCGGACAAACATGGACAGTATCTCATTGGGCATGGTGGGTAGGCCTGTGCCAGGGGACACAGGGCTGGGGCGGGAGCGGTGAGCCGAGCATTGGGCCTCCGAGGGCTGGGGAGGTTGTCTCTCGGTTAACGGGACCCTGCGTGGCTCCTCAGGTACTAAGGTCTACATTGACCCCTTCACTTACGAAGACCCTAATGAGGCTGTGAGGGAATTTGCGAAAGAGATCGATGTCTCCTATGTCAAGATCGAGGAGGTGATCGGTGCAGGTGAGAGGGAAGGTGGGCGCCTGGTGTGGGGGCGCGGCAGGGGGGGAGTACGGGGGAAGGGGGCCAGCCAGCGGGCAGAGGAGGGCTGACCCTCGGCATCCTTCCCGAAGGCGAGTTTGGCGAGGTGTGCCGGGGGCGGCTCAAGGCCCCAGGGAAGAAAGAGAGCTGCGTGGCCATCAAGACCCTGAAAGGTGGCTACACGGAGCGGCAGCGGCGGGAGTTTCTAAGTGAGGCCTCCATCATGGGCCAGTTTGAGCACCCCAACATCATCCGTCTGGAGGGCGTGGTCACCAACAGCGTGCCCGTCATGATCCTCACCGAGTTCATGGAGAATGGCGCCCTGGACTCCTTCCTGCGGGTGAGCCCCCGGCCCCCCCGCCCCCCGCCCTCCCCCGGCTCAGAACCAGGATGGATGCTGGGGCGCACGTCATACCCCCTGTGCCCCTCGTCCTCCCTCCAGGACAGCCAGAGTTCCCGGGACTGGCCCTTCCTGCAGCCGCGTGGACCATGGCCCATCTGTAGGGCCGGCGGACCCAGGATTTGGAGGGGTGGTCATTCGTTCTTAGACAAATACTTTCTGAGCTTCCAAGCTTTTAAAAAACAGTTTGGAGACGTGACTTAAGATGCTGGGGGAGAGCTTATTTTGTAACTCGAACAAGTTTCACTGACCATTATTTTATTTTTCCGCTTTACTGTATATCCTTTTTAAAAAACCAAAACGTTTTCCTATGGAGCAAAGTGACATGGGATTTGACAGAATCACGACGTTTCCGTGGGCTCATCCGTCCCCAGTCGCTGTTCACAGTTCCCTGGTTGTCCCCCCCCACATGTCTCTGCCTCCTGGTTTCTGCAAACCAGGATCCAGTTCAGGATCAAGCATGGCACCCAGTGGTTATTTCTTCGAGCCTCTTCGACATCCAGGACAGTCCCTTGTTAGACGACGCTGACATGCTGAAAAGCTGGGCCTCTTAGCCCCTTGCATTCAAGGGTCAACTTCTGGATTTATTGGTTTCTTCCCTGTGCGGTTGGGTAGCTCGTTTCTCTAGTTAAGAGGTAATAGATCTAATGTTGTGATAAGTCCAAAAGTCAGCATCTATGGCCAGCCTACATTGGGGGTGCTGTGTGCCTCTCATGGCACCCCATCGGAGACAGGCTTCCTGGCTGGAGAGATGCCAAGGCAGGCCCCAGGTAGCACGATGACATCGGGACCCTCCACCGTCCGCACGAGGGTCTGTCCCGTTGGTACCAGACACAGCCCCGGTTGCCCGGAGGGGGGAGGGGACAGGTGAGGGGGTAGATGAGAAAGAGCCAACCATGAGCAGATGGAGGAGAAGCACCTTCGCAGAACCAGAGTAGGCAGGAGGCAGGCACGTTCAAGCGGCAGAAAGGCCAAGGGCGCCTGGGTGGCTCAGTCGGTAAGCATCTGCCTTCACCTCAGATCATGATCCCAGGGTCTTGGGATCGAGCCCCGCCTCAGGCTCTCCGCATAGCGGGGAATCTGCTTCTCCCTCTGCCCCTGCACCCTCCCCCTGCTCATGCGTACGTGTGCGCTCTCTAATAAATAAGTAAATAATCTTTAAAAGCAAAACGAAAGGCAGGAAGGCCACTAAAACTGGCCTGAGCAGAGAAACAGTGGTAGATATCGATGTACATGGTAGTCAGATCCCATGAGCCTTGTGGCCTTAGTAAGGAACTTGGATTTGATTAGAAGTTCAAGGGCAAGCCTTTGGAGGGATTTCAGCTGGAGAGGGGTGATTTCAGGAGCTCCATTTGGTGGTGTTGGGGACCAAGAGCCAGGAGCCAGGGGGAGACTTTGCAGTCCCTTGGGGTGTGAGGGTTATAGCGGGGTGGAGAGAAGAGGCTGGATTTGGGACATGTTTTGGAGGCAGAACCTGCTGCTGGGTTATAAGTGGCCGGTGAGGGAGAGGAATCACAGACTTCAGGGTCTGCCCTGAGCATCAGGCCAGCGGCGTTTCCACAGGCTGGGATTCAAGGCCTGGGGTGAGTGCAGGCTTGGAGGATGGATTCAGAATTCGGGTTTTGGACTCTGTCCCCGGCCCTGCTTGGCCGCCAAGTGTCCCCTGGGTGCTTGCTGAACCCAGAGTATGGGATTCTCTCACTGTGACTGGCTAGCTTACCTGGTGAGAGCAGACTCTGTGAAGGTCAAGCTTTCGGTCTTGGTTTCAGGGCTGTGGTCACTCATCACACCCCAGTTTTCACCGCTCTCTTGCAGACTACACACAGCCGGTCCAAGAGGGCTGAGCAGGTTTGCTCTGGATCGGCCCAGATGTGTCTGCCCCTGTAGACAGGTAGCTCTGAGCACACCCCGACTGTCCCAGCTCTGTGCTGTCCCACAAAATGAACATGCGGGATCAAAAGCATTTGTTGAATATGCCCTGGATGTAAAACTCTGTACTAGACTAAATAGAAGAAAATGTTGTTGTGGTTTTTTTTTTTTTAAATAGAAGAAAACGTTAAAGGAATCTCCTTACTACCTTTTTTTTTTTTTTGGAGATTTATTTATTTGAGAGAGAGCGCCCATGAGCGCGAGCGGGGGGAGGGGAGGGGCAGAGGCCAAGGGAGAGAGAGAATCCTCCAGCAGACCCTGCTGAGTGCAGAGTCCCTCGTGGGGCTCGATCTCACAACCTTGAGATCATCCCCTGAGCCAAAATCAAGAGCTGGACCCCTAACTGGCTGAGCTACCCAGGCGCCCCTCCTCGTAATCTTAAGCATTGTGTCAGGTCCGTGCGGTGAGAGCTGAGGGAGCTCAGGAAGGGGAAGAGAAAGGAAAGGAAGAGGGCTTACCTGGGAAGCCAGCAGGCCTGCCGGGCCCGGGAGCATGAGATGGGTCTGTGGTGGCAGATCGGGTTCAGAGCGCGGAAGGCAGGGGGAAGGGCAGGTGAGTGGCCCTAACCTTGCCCTCTCCCTCGTCCCCTCTCCAGCTGAACGATGGGCAGTTCACTGTCATCCAGCTGGTGGGCATGCTGCGGGGCATCGCCTCGGGCATGCGCTACCTCGCCGAGATGAGCTACGTCCACCGAGACCTGGCCGCCCGCAACATCCTGGTCAACAGCAACCTCGTCTGCAAGGTGTCTGACTTTGGGCTTTCCCGGTTCCTGGAGGAGAACTCTTCTGATCCCACCTACACGAGCTCTCTGGTGAGGATAGGGGACCCGCGTCTGAACTCGGTCCTTAGGGCCGGGTGGGGAGGGAAGGTTGGAAAGTGGGGAGGCGGAGGGATTGACAAGTCCGGTTCAGGGACCAGATGTAGGCACAGACCGTGGACAGGGGCGGTCAGCTTGGGGAACCTGACTTCAGTGTCTAGGAAAAGAATAGAGTTAAGGGGCTGTGTGTCTGAGTTCCAGAAAGAAAGGAGGCCTGGGGGAAAGGCAGAGGTGGAAGGCGGGATGCCTGGGTCCTGTGGGTCCCTCAGCTCACCTTCTCCTCTCCCATCTTTAGGGTGGAAAGATTCCCATCCGATGGACAGCCCCCGAGGCCATTGCCTTCCGGAAGTTCACATCTGCTAGTGACGCCTGGAGCTACGGAATTGTGATGTGGGAGGTCATGTCATTTGGGGAACGGCCATACTGGGACATGAGCAATCAGGATGTAAGTGTCCTGTAGTCCTACTGAGCTTTCCTGGAATGTTCTCTCACCAGGGATATGGGGTGGGGCGTGAGTGGGGTCCCCAGGGAGCTCATCACTGTTGGGTCCTTGAGTAAGGCACAAAGTAGAGTTGATCTTTGTATCCAAGACTTTGATATAGCATGTCAGGTCAGAGAAGGGCACGGAGAAGGAGGGCAGGGTTGGGAAGTTATCTAGATCTAGGCCTAGGAGCCACTGGGGCAAACCACAGCCAGCTTTAACCCCGGCCAGGAGGACCCTGAGTCTGCCATTCTCGGGGCCTGTGGCACCTGTCCCAGCAGCTGCTGGGAGCATCTGGTCCTCTGGCATCCTTGTTCTCCCGGGAGATCTTCACCCAGTGCTTCTGCCTGTCATTCCAGGTGATCAATGCCATTGAACAGGACTACCGGCTGCCCCCGCCCCCAGACTGCCCCACTTCCCTGCACCAGCTCATGCTGGACTGTTGGCAGAAGGACCGGAATGCACGACCCCGCTTCCCCCAGGTGGTCAGCGCCCTTGACAAGATGATCCGGAACCCGGCCAGTCTCAAAATCGTGGCCAGGGAGAACGGCGGGTGAGGACGCCAGAGGGTGGGCTTTCTTCCTGCACTCTGCCACCATCTGAGAACCCCCCTGCCCTGCCCCCTCAGAAGCATCCGGCCCTCTGGTGGTGTGTGGGGTTGTCCATTGTCCTCGTCCGCACCCTCCAAGTCCCCACCCTTACGCAGCCCCAGAACCCAGCACGCCCCTCTCCACCCTTGCCTTCCAGGGCCTCACACCCACTCCTGGATCAGCGGCAGCCTCACTACTCCGCTTTTAGCTCAGTGGGTGAGTGGCTTCGAGCCATCAAGATGGGACGATACGAAGAAAGTTTTGCAGCCGCTGGCTTTGGCTCCTTCGAACTGGTCAGCCAGATCTCCGCTGAGTAAGTCGTGGCAGGAGCTGGAGGTGGTGGCTGAAATCCAGGCCATCTCAGGGGCGCCTGGGGACCAGAATCAGGCCTGCCGGTTTAGCAGGGACCTCTGGGGGCAACTCCTGGCACCAGCTCTTTATCTAGAGCACCCCCGCAGTAGCAGCTCTGGCGACTGAGGGCCCAGGGAATCTTCCAGGCCAGCAGAGCCCGCCTCACCCCCTTGCGCCCCCTTAGCCCTGGGCCATCTTGCTCCTGTTCTGCCATGTGTATCTCTGTCCTGGTGCATCTATCTACATTCCAGACCCTGCTCTTGCATTAACAAAGTGTCAGCTCTGGCTGCTTTCCCACCCATAAAAGGAGAAGGTTGGACGGGGTTTTAGAGACCGTTTCCAGCTTTAATGTTAAATGGTTTTATGGTTCCAACGCCTCCCGAACACTGTGTTCCCCTAGTTGGCCTCTCTGGTTCTCTACCTTTCTGCATGCCCATTTCCCTCCCAGGCTCTCTTACCAGCCCAGGTTTGAATAACTCGTGGAAGGAAGAGAAATCTGGAACCAGAGGGCCGGAGGCAGTCTTCCGGTGGGGCAGTTCATGCCCCGCCCGCCCCGGGACTTGTTCCAGCGATGCCCTGACACAGGTCCCTGCTCTCCATTTCCCACCTCTGCTGTTTTCCCTTATCTCAGGCTCCAGGCCTCAGGATGGGGGCGGGCGGGGTGGGGGGAGGCAGCTCGTTTTCGCCCCACTCCGCCCCTTCCTCCCCACCCGCTCTTCCTCTCTCTGGCCTTTTCCTTCTGACTTTTCTCCTCTAGAGCAATCTGTGCAGCCTCTTCCCCCACCGTCATTTTGTGCGCTTTTCTCTCTTTCATTCCAACCCATTCGCTGATTCTCTGCCTTTTCCAAATCCTTGCTGGAGCCCCAAGCTGCAGCCCCCCAACCTCCCATCTCTGGCCAGCCCGGCTCCACCCTCTGCTGCGGCTGCGCAGAAGGACTGCATCCATCCGCTCCTAAAGCCTCTGGAAACTGCCGCAACTATTGGCAACTGTTGACGCGTGCCTGTTGGCCTTCCTGATTGGCTGACATTCCGGAGGCGGGGCGTGGTGGTCCGCGCTTAGAGAACCTCCCCCGGAACTCTATGCATAGCCTTACCTAGCTCTCTCTTCTTCCCCAGGGACCTGCTCCGAATTGGAGTCACTCTGGCGGGCCACCAGAAGAAAATCCTGGCCAGTGTCCAGCACATGAAGTCCCAGGCCAAGCCTGGAACCCCAGGCGGGTCGGGAGCACCAGCCCCCCAGTACTGACCTGCACCTGCTTGTCTGGTCCCACGGCTCTGGAGCGGCAGGAACTCCCGGCTGGGGACACAGCTCCCCTTCTTCCTGGGGCAGAGCCGGATGGGGACCCAAGAGGCTGCCACATCTGGGCCCCACTGGATTGCACTTTGAACCCATGGTGGTGGGGGGAAGCCGGCAGTTTGGAGAGACAGGATTTGAGGACTCTGCCATAGCAGTGTAGAAATCATCACATGCCCCCCAGGCGGGAAGCCCTTCCCTCAGGATTGAGTGTGACCAAGGGGAAAGGAAGCGCCTCTAATCAGCCAGCTTCCTAGGGGTGGCTGGGCTCAATTCCCACTGCCTCCCTCTGATCCCCAGTTAGGGCCCCACGTGCCCCTCCTCACCTCAAAGGGCCAATGCACCGCCCTGCAGACCAAAGAGAAGAGGGTGACTAGCCTATGAGCTCGGGAGTGGAGCGCACCGTGTCACGGCGGGAGGCGGGAAGGGGCGTCATGGCCCAGTGGCAAAATCATTGGACGTGGATGTCCCCAACCTTGCTGCTGTCTTCCCGAACTCAGTTTTCCCTTGTAAATGCCCCTCCCTCATCTGCTGCCTTCATATTGAAGGTTTTCGAGTTTTATTTTTTGTTTCGGTCTTATTTTTCCTCTCCCCTCCACCCCCATTTTCTGTCGTTGTTTCTTGTTGTTTTGTTTTTCTACTGTCCTTGTCATAACTTTGTGTGGGGGGGGGGGCCTGTTTCATTATTGCCTCCTTCGCCCAGGGTGAAACAGGGACTCATCGTCGTGTCTGTTTCCGGAACAGTGCCTTGGTCACACCCCAACTCCCACTTTCCTGCCCCCAAGTAGCCCCAAGCTGTGCCCGTGAGGGGGTGTGGGGAGTGAGGTGGTGGTGGAAACCAGAGACAGACACCGGTGCTTCGAGGGGTTCTTAAATTATATTTAAAACATTTTTTTTGTATAAATAAAAGAAAATGGGAAGCGTTGCAGTCCTGGGGGTGATTGGGAGCAGGGGGAGGGGTGGGGTGGTGGACTAGGTTTCTGCAGAGAATGCGACCCGGGTATGGAGGAGGGGTCGGAGGTCTGGAGACAGGGCTGTGGGGGGCTGTGGGCTTGGTTCCCAGTCCCAGGGTGTGTTTGAGGTGGGGGGGTGGGGGCAGTAGGAGATGAGTCATTGGCAGCTGCTTCCAACGGCTCCAGATGGCTCTGCCAAGAGCCTGGGGCACCTCCGGGGTGGGGCTGCCCCCTCCCTCCCCTTCCCCAGTTCCCCAGCCCTGGGAGGGGGCCAGAGGGGGCCAAGGGAAGCCTTGAGTTTACAGCCCTGCCCTGCAGCCCCCTGAAGGGGGAAGAGGGGAGCATCGGCTGGGGTGGGGGTCCAGTCAGAGAAAGGAGACAGATGTGGGCCACATGTGGACAGCTGGGGTTGGTTTAGAGGCAATGGGGGGAAGAGTCCGCATGGGCAGGGGGGGAGGAGCAGAGAGCTGGAGTGAGGGATGTGGACCCCCCACGGGCGTACACACACACACACACACACACTCTGGGCTGAGTAGTTGGGAAGACAATTCCCCCTTTCGAGACACTGCCCAGGCAGGTTCTCCCAGCCTCTTGCGAAGGGGAGGGGAAACCACCCGAGTGTCTTCCCCCAACTTCTCCCTCCCAAACAGGAAGACAGGAATGGGGTCAAGCCCCTGCAAGTCTTTGTGGCCCTCTGTTCCTTCCCTCCCAGGCTGCCCACCCCCAGGGACACCTGCAGGGGCCAGTGCTGTTTAGCTGGGGCAGCCTTGCAGTTTCTGCCTCAGTTTCCCCCTGTTGTGTTGGGGTCTGTGCAGGACCCCAAATCACAGCTTCTGCTCTTCCCCCACCTCAGGGAACCTCATGTGGTGATCCTGTCTGCAATTTCCTACCTGTAGCAGCCTCTTCTGGAGTCCCAAATACTCTGGAATCCTCTGTCCCCTCCCTTGATGAACCATCACCCATGTTTTATACACCCAAGGGGTCTGGGAGGGACTCTCTCCTGCCAAAGATGGAGGGGGTCTGGGTCCCAGAGGAGGAGGTCTATCTGGAGGATGCCGGCCCAGGCCAGCCCTTTCCCCTGCCAACCAGACATCCAGGCCAGATAAGGTGACCTTTGTTGAGGAGAGGAACAGAGGTCAAGACGACACGGCACAAATGAGTAACAGGCAAAAGGGCAAACACGAGGTGAAGGGGGCTTAGGTGGGGGCAGGTGTGCAGCAGGGAGCCCCTCGATGCCCAGGCTAAAGCACGGCCAGCTCGTGGAATCCCCTGAGCGCTCCTGCCATGCCCAGCTCCAGAGGGCTCCCCGCAGCTAGCCTGGTCAGGGGCCCATCCGTTCCTCCCCAAACTCCTCCCCACTCAGCTGGGATCTCAATTCCTTAAACATCGCAGGCTGCAAGGGTCATCTCAGAGAATAAGCACAGGACCCAGTGTCCTGCCTGCTATGGTACCCCCCTGTCCCTTGGGGTCTTCCATCCTGACCCCGCCAACCCCAGCTGGTGGCCTTCCTTTCCTTCTTGGGGCCCAAGCAGGACATCCCTAGAGGTCCCACCTCTAAGCAGGGACCTGCCTGATGGGAGGGGTCAGAACAGATGCCCTTTGGCCTCAGGTCACTCCTGCTAGGTTGGGGGCCCCGAACTCCTGGGCCCCCAGACCCACCCTCAGTTGCCATAGTAATCCCCAGGCCCTTTTGGGAAATGGACTGGTGCAGAAGGTGGAGGCCTACAGAGAGGGTCACAGGTGGTCGGCCCTTTGGAAAAAGCCACATTCCCCATCCTTAGCCTGCACCCAGTGATTGATCTCATTGTTAGAAATGTCAGTCTCCAGGATCACCATCCACCAGCCCTGCAGGACATCCCTAGAGGTCCCAGGTTCCTGGGAAGATGGACAGTGCAGTCTTTTCTCCTGTTCCCCAGTAGCCAGGGGGCTGGACGCGCCAACCCAAAGCACAGCCAGACCTCTGTCCCCTCCCCTCCAGACATTTTGCAGAGCACCCAACCCTAGCTTCCCCCCACTGTCCACACCCCTGTGTCCCTCCCTCCTATGTCACTCCAGCCCTGGGACCCACCTCACAGACCCTCCCTCCACCACCATCATGTGGAAATTCACATTTCAAAAATACATTTTATTTTCTCTCTCCTTTTTTGAGGTAAACTCAAAACTGAGGGACTTGGAGGACATGCTCTGGAACAAAATCTGAGGAGAAAAGCGAGAAAACCTGTATCAGAGGCAGACCCGGCTCCCGGTCGCCAAGGTTCTGGGGCGGGAATGGTTCTCACCAGCATCTGCCAGCGTGTCTCTGTTCCGGCTCTGCATTTTCTCCCTAGGGCTTGTGGGGAACAGAGGAGGATAGGTGCCCGCTCCCCTGCTGACTCGTCGCCACCCACCCCTGCTCATCCCCTTTCCAGAACTCACTTCCTCCTCCTCCCCTTCCTGGAAAGACATTCTCTGGTCACCGCAGGCACCAGGACCACCACAGGCACAAGCATCCCCAAGAAGACAGCCACAAAGTTCGACGCTTTGGGGGTGAAGGGGACAGAACGGAGGGACACGGGTCAGGAAGGCATGGGGGAGGAGACACTCCCACTGGATCCTAAGTGGCCACTCAGAAAGGACAGCAGCCCCTAACTCGCGGGGCGTGGCTAGGTCTCCCTCCAGAAGGCTCCCTCGGCACCATACCCCTAGGATCCCTCTGAGTTTCTGGACACACAACTCCCATCAGCCTTGCTAAGGGGCCTGTATGTCCTATTGGTCCCCTAGAGTCCGGGGTGCCATCTTGGCCAGTGCTTCTCAAAGAGGAGCCTTGGAATCCCTTCCCTCAGTCACCTAGGAGCTCAGGATGAAGTTCTCACCTGGCTTTCCAGGGGCTGGCCCATCCCGAGGCTCCGTGCAGAGCTGCCCCCCGTAACCGAGTTCGCACTCACAGGTGAAGTGGGTCCCCCGCTCCCAGCACCGCCCATCATTCTGACAGGGGTTCTGCAGACACGGGCTTTCTGTGAGGATAAACGGGGTTATGGAGAGTTCTAGAAGGATACATGCAGCCAGGGAGAGGGGAGGGCGTAGGGAGCTAATGCCAGGAAAAGGCCCCGCACTGTGCATGGCAGAGAGCAACTGTTCACTCCCTTGGACCCTCCCAAGAAAAGAGGAAAGAGCGGGATTAAGCAGTCCAACTTCCCTATAGCGAAGGGGAGGGTCTCAGGCACAGGACACAGCACCCCCCCACACACACATGGGGGGGCAGCTTGAAGCCCCAGGGAAGTCTAGGCTCACCTCGGAAGCAGCCACGGGTGAGGTTCCCCAGGGTGCAGATCTCCCCAGCACCGCAGCTGAGGGGCTCACACAGCAGCACCCCTGAGCGGGCACAGGTGCAGCGCTGAGAGCAGTCCTCAGTCACAAAGCTGTCACCCTGCTGGAGAGGGGAGAAGGGCCGGGAGGAGACGGTCTGGCTTTCTTCCCTCCTGGGGTTCTCCTGCCCCCACAGGGCCTCCCCCTCCCCGCGCGGACCTGGTAGTAGACGCCATTGCTGGTGCAGCCGCAGTGGGCCAGGGGGAGGCTCTGGGCGCCACTGTAGACGTAGCCCGGGAGGCTGGCACAGCCCTCCACGCAGGGGCCCTCGCAGTCCCTAGGGGCCGCCAGGTGGGCACAGGAGGCCGGGCAGGGGGTCATACAGCTCTGATAGACGGTGTTGGCCGGACACGCCAAGGCTGGCGGGAAAGTAAGAGTGAGAGGGTGGCCGGGCGGGGGCGGAGCCAACAGGTATAGGGACCGCGGGGCTTGCAGCTGGAGGGGAACGCGGTCCCCACCACAACACAGAACTTGGTACAGGTGAGCAGGCCGCAAGAGGGGGCCGGCTTCGGGTGTCTCTTGGTCTGACATTAAAGCGTGCTAAGGAAGTGGCGGAGCAAAGCCGGGCACCAGCGAGAGGCCGAAGGCGCGAGAATGGAGGGCGGGGCTGGGGTGCGGCTCCTGGGCGGGGCCGAGAGGGAGGCTGGCTGGGGAGGACGCAGAAGCGGGGCGGCGGGAAGCCCAAGGAGGGCTAGGGTGGGGGCCCAGAGCTGAGCAGGAGGCAGAAATGGCCGAGTGGGTCGGGGAGCAGCTGCTGGGGCAGGTCAGTGCCTCACCACAGCGGGTGCGGTTCCGCCAGCTGGCCAGGGTGGCGCCCGCCTCCTGGCAGATGATGGCATACCCGCTGAGGACCTGGCAGCGCAGTTCCTCCTGCTCTCTGGGGTTCCGGGCGGCACACAGATCAAACACACAGTGCCTGGGGGCAGCAGGGCCGTTAGGGGGCTGTCAGAGGTGGGGAGGCAAGGAGACCCAGCCCTGCAGAAGAGGACCTGGAAGCCCCAGCAGAAAGACAGCGGGCAGGGTGTGCGTGTGAGGGTGTGCGTGTGAGGGCGTGTGCGTGCGCGCGTGCGTGGATGCGTGAGTGTGAGCGTGTGGGGAGGGGAATCACAAGGACCTGAAGCCACAAAGAGAAAGAAGTAAGACAAACGGAGCTTGGATCACAGATCGGGCAGCAGGACCAGGAGAAAGGCCACTCCCGTGTGGCCTGGGCCCTAAACTCACTCCTGGAAGGGCTCTGGGGCCACAGTCTGGTGACAGGGAGCAAATGGGCCCTGGGTGTCCACCAGCACCCTACACGCCTGGGTGCTGCTGATGAGCTCCAGCTGCTCTGGGCTGCACGCTGATGCACGGAAGCCTGACTCCTTCTCCTCCTCCTCTTCCTCCTCCCGTATGGCCCTGGAGCAGAGAGCAGGGGGGGCCAGGTGAGCCCCCCAAGGACCATGACCTTGGGAGGAAGTTGGGGGGAGGAGCGGGGAGGCACGGGGCATAGCTGGAGACCCGTAGGGCTGGGACCCCGCAATGGGCCTGAGAGGCGACGGCAGGATGAGAAGATCAGGCCCTTGGGCGTCCTTCTCTGCTGGGGATATGGGGCGGACACTGGACTGATGTTCCCCTCCCCAGGGGCCAGGCCTCCCTCCTCTGAGCCCCAGCCCTCTCACCTTGAGAAGCGGGCGAGGTCACCTCCCTCGATCCTCTGTACCTCCCAGCTGTTGCCGAAGCTGACCGGGTTCTGGGTGACGGTACCGTTGGGCAACATGAAGTCATTCTTCCTGTTCCCGTCGAAGTTCCCGCACAGGCCACGCACGAGCCCCTTGTACTTGTTGGGCAGTGTGATCACTGCAGGAGGAAGGGTGTTCAGAAGCGAGGCTCTCCACCTCCTTTCCACCCCTCCTGGCTGCTCCCCTGGCACTAGGCGCCCTGGACCCACTCGGGGCCCCTCACTGTGGCTGGCCCGCCGACGAGGTGGTTTTCCCGGCTCCCGGCCCAGAAACGTCCCCTCTGCACTCCCCTCCCCACTCTCGGGTACCTGCGTTTTTGCCTCCATCGAAGGTGACAACCATCTCGAAGTCGGTGATGAGATACAGGCGATGGCCCCGCAGGACAACCTGCAGACGGTCGCTGGGCTTGTAGGGGATGGTCGTTTTCTGGTTGTTGACCTGGAGAAGGCAGGCAGGAGCCGCCGAGAGCCCGGAGTCAGCCTGACCTCCATTGCCTCTCTGCACGGCTCGGTATCTGGGTGCCATCAATCGGAGGTACCTCACTACTGAGGTATCTCACTACTGCGACCCCACGCGGCAAAGACCTCCTTGAGGTCGGCTCCCCCTTGCAGCCACAGCCTCTTCCTTGCAAAAACACTTGACAGAGTGGACGCCCTCCCGGCCCGTACTACTCAGCCCAGCTCCCCATTTGCACCCCTTGTTCTCACTTTCCTTCTCTCTTTCTCCCCGTCTCTCCCCAGCCTTTTGTTCCATCCCACCGCCTTCCTCTGCCTCTCTCCACGAGGTGAGTGTGGCACCGATTCTGACCCCGATGGCGAGGCAGCCCATGGAGTCCTGGCGTCACCTGTGTTCGGTGGCTCCCCCGGCCCGGCCTGCCTCCCCAGCCCCTCCTGGCCTGGCCTGGCTCTTACCACCAGCTCTAGATGAGCCTTGAGCTGCACCGTGTAGCCGTAGACCATCACGATGATCTCGTGCAGGTAGATGGGGCTCCGGGACGAGTACACTTTGTTGCGCCCCTCCACGACCAGAGGCACCACCCCAGCAGGGAGCGCGCCGATGATCTTTATCAGAGTGTAGGTCATGCGGCCCCGGAAGGGGTAGCTGAGGCCATCGAACGTACGGTAATGGGGGTCCCCGTAAATGGAGCATTGCTCCGACTCTGCCAAGAAAGGCCAACCCTGAGAAGGGACCCTGCCCAGATATAACACCCCCCCCTCATCCCTCTACGCCCTCGCCCTCATGTCTCTGGTCACTCTCTCTCTTAGCCCTGGGTTCCTTGGCTCCTTGATCTTCAACCTTCTCTCTTTCCCAGCCCCGATTACAAACCTGGCCCCATCTCCTCTGTCTGTACTTAAGAGAGTGAGTCCCGGAGTCGGCCGCAGAGCTGGTGAGAGCCTGAATGAGGCCACAGGCCCACGCCGTGCCCCGTGCTGCAGCCCCTTCGGTCTCCAGACCTACCCAGCCTGAGCCCCTCAGGTCCTGCCTCTTGCTCCGCCTCCCCGATGGCCCTTCTTACTGTTAATTTCACAGCTGCCAGTGCCCCTGGGCCTGGGCTCGCAGTGGGAGCCATGGGGGCACCTGAAGGGCTGGCAGTGGACGGTTCCTGAGGTGCAGGCACAGCTCCTCGTACAGCGAATGGCAATCCAGGTCTTCCCCTCCTAGGGAAGGCACGGGGAGAACCAGGGAGTGAGGAGGGAAGGGCCAGTTCCCCTTCCTCCCGCCCAGTCAGCCTAGGCCCACAGTCTGAATGGCTTCGTTGGTCCAGGCTGGAGGCAGTTACGGGCCGCCTGCACCCTAAGGTCCCTGTACACCTCTTAGAGGCATCACGTTTGGTGTCTTACATACGTTGTTCAGGAAAGTGCCCATCTTACAGATGCCAAAACTGAGGTAACAGACTTGGGAGTGGTACCCACAGGATTCGAGCCAAGGAGCCACGCTCCTTCTGCTATACCAGGCCCCCATCCCGGTTATTTGGATTCCTCGGATCCCAAACCCCAAAACACCGTGCACCCCCAGCCCAGCCCAAGCCTGGCTGGGTGGCACCCTGCCCGGTCACCAGCCTGCATCTCCCGGGGCCAGCTACAGAGACACGGGTGCCCCAGGCTGGCAGACACACAGGAAAGGAGAAAACACCGACCTCGAGGTGTCCCGGCCCCTACTTCCTGCCCCCACTCACGGGGAAGGAGCTGCCGTAGTCGTCCATGCAACCACACTGACTCTTGGGCACACACTGCTGCCCACTGAGCACGTAGCCGGGCCGGCAAACGCAGCCGTCCTTGCAGGTGAAGGGGACTTCGGGGCTGAGGCCAATGCACTGGCCCATCAGGTCCAAGCAGGAAGGTGAGCAGGAGGGAAGGCAGGTGGAGTAGTTGCTGTGGGCAGGACATTCCAGAGCTGGGGGAGGGGGGGGGGTAAACGTTTACTGAGCGTGGGCTCCGTGCCAGGCCCCAGGGAAGGAAAGGAGTAAGAACGGCCCTCCCAGTGCAGTGTGGGAGACAGAGGTCAGCCAGCGGCCACAGTGACCTGGACGTGTATGGTCCGCGAGCGTGGCACAGGCGTGCGTGCGTGCGTGCGTGTGCAACAGGTGCACAGCGCACAGGAGTGTTCGCTCTGTTGGTGGAGTTCCATGAAACCCTCTAAGCGAAGTACCTGTGATCTCATGGAAATGCGCGCGGATAGCGGGGGTCTGCGACATAATAAAGAAGTCAGTCGTCCCTACGTGAACATATATGTTTCACGTGATCCCAGGACAAGACACCAGCAGGATTTCGTTTTGGTTTTTAGTGGGGCAAGAAGGTATTAAAGTGGAGAGGAAGATATGAACAAAGCAGAAAAGCCAGGAAAACACTAAAAAAAAAAAAAGACAGGAAAGGAAAGAGCGGTGAGTAGTGAATGTCCCTATTGGAATTGAAAACACAGTTGAAACTCTCAACCATCACAACACTGGGTTACTGGTAAGTGGAGGCAGGTGGAGCAATGGAAAGGAAGCCCAGACAGGGACCCAAAAACGGAGGGAAACTTAGTATATGATAAATCACAGCATCTTATCAGTGGGAGAAGAGACTGGTGATTTAAGAGTGCTGTTAAGCCTCAGGCTCCTGATTTTGGCTCTGGTTGTGATCTCAGGGTCGTGGGCTGGGAGAGGGTGGGGTGCTCTGCACTCAGCGGGGAGTCTGCTTCTCCCTCTATGCTCCTCCCCATCTCTAAAATAAATAAAATCTTTAAAACAAACAAACAAACAAAAACAAAGGTAATTCGCATCTTATATTGTGTACCAGGATAAAAATCCCTGTGGATAAAACATTTAAATATAAAAAAAGAAACTATAGGGGTAGGGGGTACCTGGCTGGCCCAGTCGTTGCCCCAACATTGGGTGTAGAGCTTACAAGGAAGGAAGGAAGGAAGGATGGAAGGGAGAAAGGAAAAAAGAAAGAAAGAAAGAAAATAAATGCTGGAGCAAAACATGAGCAAATTCTTTTTTTGCTTTGGAGTATATATTTGTCACTATGGCTCGAAATGCAGAAGCCACAGAACAAAGACTAGCATATGCTATCCCCCACACACATACATATATATATGACCAAACAAGTCAAAGATGAAAAAATAACTGGAAAAATGTGTGTAGCTCCTAGCACTAATAGAGGACTATTAGTCCTCGGGGCAGCTGGGTGGCTCAGTCAGTTAAGCGTCCCACTCTGGATCTCAGCTAAGGTCTTGATCTCATGGTCGTGAGCTCAAGTCCCACGGTGGTGAGGTCAAACTAATAACTTAATCAATTAAAATTTAATTAAATATTTAAATAATTTAAATAATAAAATTAAATTAAATTAAATAATCAAATAATTTAATCGATGAAAAATTCATTAGATTATAAATAAAGAGGGGCGCCTGGGTGGCTCAGTCAGTTAAGCGTCTGCCTTCAGCTCAGGTCATGATCTCAGGGTCCTGGGATCAAGCCCCACATCGAGCTCCCTGCTCACGGGGAAGTCTGCTTCTCCCTCTCCCACTTCCCTTTCCCCCCTCCTCTTGTGCACTCTGTCTCTCTCAAATAAATAAATAAAATCTTAAAAAAAAAAAAATTCCTGGGATGCCTGGGTGGCTCAGTTGGTTGAGCAACTGCCTTTGGCTCTCAGGTCATGATCCCTGCATCTTGGGATCGAGTCCCGCATCGGGCTCCTTGCTCTGCAGGGAGCCTGTTCCTCTCTCTGCCTCTGCCTGCCTCTCTGCCTGCTTGTGTTCTCTCTCTGTTAAAAATGAATAAATAAAATCTTTAAAAAAAAAATTCCTGGGGCGCCTGGGTGGCTCAGTTGGTTGAGCAACTGCCTTCGGCTCAGGTCATGATCCCAGAGTCCCGGGATCGAGTCCCATATCGGACTCCTGGCTCTGCGGGAAGACTGCTTCTCCCTCTGACTTTCTCCCCTCTCATTCTCAGTCTCTCGGTCTCTAATAAATTAAAAAAAAATTAAAAAAAAAAAATTCCTGAACCTTGTGAATGCATCACATACTAAAAACATGTTAAACACTGTCTTAAAGTTTAAAAGGTTCTGGAATTACATAATGTGATGGTTGCAGAACCTTGTAAAGATCCTACAAAAACAGCGAACTATATATACTATTAAATTGAATATTTTGATGAATATCATGAATTAGATAGTCATGAATATCTAATATTATTAGATAATATTATCTAATATAATTATCTAATCTAATAATATAATGAATGTCATGAATATTTTGGTGAATATCATGAATTAGAATATGAATTCTAATTTGACAAAGAATTTTTAAGAGCTGTAGAAGGATGCCCAGGAGTCTGCCAGGTGACAAGCAGAAAGAACTTTCCAGGTGCGGGGAGCAACACAGAGAGAGGCAGGGAGGGATGTGGGAAAGCAAGGCCTGTATGTGCGGTGGGTGGCGGAATAGGGTGGTCTGGTGCAGGGGGTGGACAGGCCCACAGGGAAAGGGACGAGAGAGGACAAGCCGGGACAGATGGCAGGGTCTCGGAGTCTCCGAAGGGAGCTTGGACTTAACCTTGCAGGCAGGAGCCACGCAGGGGAGGAACAGAATCACGTTTCCTTTGGGAAAAAACGGGCGATGAGAAGCAGCCCGTGCTGCTCCTGTGGCAGGGGCGCTGGCTGCGAGCCAATCGGAACAAGGAGGTGAGGCACAGGTCAGGAACAAGGGGGAAGGAGGACAGGGAGCTTTAAGAGGTAGAGGGACAGAAACGAGGTGGGGGAGGGTCTGCGGTGACCGTAGGGGACACTCACGGCAGAAGCTGCTGTTTCTCCAGATCGGGGGCTTGAGCCCCTGGGCCCGGCAGGCGGCCCCGAAGGTTTCCAAAGATTCACAGAGGGTGCGGTTCAGGCCTCCAAACTGACAGAGGTTGTTGGTGCAGTTGAGCAGGAAGGGCCTGAGGACCACGCGGCTGGCACACTTAGCCCAGGCCGGCGCCCGAAAGGCCGTCTCGCACTGTTCCTGGGCTCTGGCTAGGTCTGCCGTCGTGCAGTTTGTATCCGGCTTCTCCTGCATTTCTGCTTGGACCATCTGGTCATCTGGTTGGCAGCTGCAGAGGACAAAAGGATCATCAGAGGGACGGCCACTGCCCCTTTCTATGAAAATGACTGGGCACTCCCAAGAGACTCAGAAGGACCACCCCCCTTCCTCACCAGGAAGCTGGAATGAGCTCCGGCCCCGTTCCCTGCAGCCTCAGTCCCCTCCCGCATTTTGAAGCCAAAAAAAAGGGAAGACTTTTTCATGTCTCCCCTGATAGGTTCCCGGGACCCAGAAGCCATCCTCTGTCAAGGTACACACAGACAGGAAGGCTCCGGTCCTCCTAGCCCCTGCCAGATAGTCTGGGACCCCCAATGGTATTCCTTTGAACATGGAGAGGCTTTGGGGACAATTACTTGGGGTCGGACTCCCTATCTTGCCAACTGTCCACCAACTCAGTGTCATTCTGGGCTAGTTCATCACTGGGCATCATGAGCTCATCCTCTTCCTCATCATTGAAGTTCCCGCACAAGCCACAGACCTGGGGGGCGAGGGGGTTCTCAGTGGCCAGACAGGGGCAGGCAGAAGAGCCTTTCTCGTGGGCGCCCGCATTCCCACTCCTAAGAAAAAGGCGCCCGCCCGGCCCTCCTCCTTTCTGGGGAATGACCACTTGGGTCTGGAGAGGGCTCAGCGCCCTCTGGAGGCGGACTCCCTGGGAGAAGAGCTAGGCGTTGCCCCTACCTTTTGGTAATAGGCTGCAGGGAGCTGGACCTCTAAGAAGCCCTTGCCATCAAACTTGACCTGCAGCCCGATGTTGACCCTGAGCACGGTGTAGATGCCACTGGCAGTGATTTGGACCCCTTGGATCTGGCTGGTTGAGGGAAGGGTGGCCTGTGTACCGTTGATCTAGAGAGGCGGGCGGGCCAGGTGAGTGGGAGGAAGGAGCAGACAGAGCCTGTTTGCCATAGTGCGGCTGGCGTCCCCCCTTCCTGCCCACGCCGCCACCCAGCTCACCAGCACGTGGTGGCCCTCTCCCAAGGTGACCCGGGTGTCAGAGATGTCGACAAGGACCCGGTATAGGTAGAAAGCAGCCGAGCGGCCTCTCCGCATCCCGTGCTTGCCGCTGATCTTGAAGAAAGGCAGGTTCCTGGTGGAGTGGCACACTTTCAGCAGGACGTAAGTGCAGGTGTTCTGGATGGTACGAAGAGCGCCGTCGAACGTCACGTACGGGGAGCGGTCCGAGGTGTGGCACACTCCCACGCCTGGCAGAGGGGGAGGGCTGAGGAGCGTCGGCCTCCACCAGGATGAGGCTTGGCCGCCCAGTGGGTATTGTCATCCCGTCAAAGCTCGCGGCCGGGAGACCCGCGAGGGAACCCAAGGAGCCCTTCCTGATGGCACGGGGGTCAGCACCCCCCACCGGCCCCCACCGGCCCCCACCGAGCTCTTCGGGAAGGCAGGGAGGGGATCCAGTGCTGCAGGTGGCTGGCGGGAGAGGCGGAGGGGGAGCCGGGGAGAGCAGGTGTGGCGACTTCACCGTCCCCCGCTGCACTCCGGGGCGTCCTACCTGCGGTCCGGCAGCGCAGCAGGCCGTCCAGGGGCCGGCACAGCTGGCCCGGCTTGCAGGTGCTCTGGTGGCAGGAGATGTTGCTGTGCGTGGAACAGGTGCAGAGTCTCGAACACGTGCTGTCTGTGTACCAGCTCTCCCCGACCTGCGGGACGTGGGCGTCAGCAGAGCCAACGGAAGACTGGAAGCCGGAGCTGGGCTGAGCCCCGCCCCCGGGGCGCGCTGCCCTTGACTGCTTGCCTCCATCCCTGGCCTTCCTCAACCGTTTGGCTTCCGGACTTGCTACTCAGCCCCCTAGACTGCCCACCAGTCCCCCAACGCTACCTCTTGACGGGTTCTGAGCCCTCCTGCCCCCTAAACATGGGGCGTCGCAATCTAGCCCCTCACCGGGTGGTAGAAACCATCCTGTTGGACGCAGCCACACTGGCTGAAGGGCACACAGGAGGTCCCGCTCAGGACGTGGCCTTTCTGGCACTCACAGCCCTCGGTACAGGGCAGCTCTGCTGGGCAGTCTTTTGGGGGGTTCAGGCTGAGGCAGGTGGCTGGGCAGGGGTTGGCACAGGGGCTGTAGCTGCTGCCAGGGGGGCACTTCAGAGCTAAGAAGAAACCAGGAAGAAAGCGGAAGAAAGCCCTTGTGAGGAAGGGCAGTGATTTCCAGGTGCCTGACCTCGGGGCATCAAGGGTGCCCAAGAATGTTCCTCAGATCAGTGGATACACAAAATGAGGTCTGTGCATATGGTGGAGTATTTTTCAGCCTTAAAAAAGATACTCCAGGGGCGCCTGGGTGGCTCCGTGGTTTAAGCCTCAGCTCAGGGCATGATCTCAGGGTCCTGGGATAGAGCCCCGCTTCGGGATCTCTGCTCAGCGGGGAGCCTGCTTCCCCTTCTCTCTCTGCCTGACTCTCTGCCTACTTGTGATCTCTCTGTCAAATAAATAAATAAAATCTTTTTGTTAAAAGATTTCATTTATTTATTTATTTATTTATTTATTTATTTAACAGAGAGAGAGAGAGAGAGAGATTACAAGCAGGTAGAGAGAGAGGAGGAGGAAGCAGGCTCCCCGCTGAGCAGAGAGCCCCATGCAGGGCTGCATCCAGGATCCTGAGATCATGACCCGAGCTGAAGGCAGAGGCTTTAACCCACGGAGCCACCCAGGTGCCCCCAAATAAAATCTTCAAAAAAAAAAAAGATACTCTGGCCCACGCTCCGACACGGATGAACCTCGAAGACAGGTTAGGTGGAACCGGCTGCTCACCAAAAGAGAAATACTGTATGATTTCACTTATGTGAGGTCCCGGAGTTGTCAAATTCACAGACACACAGCAGAACGGTGGTGGCCGGGGCCGGGGCGGGGGAGGGGAGAACAAGGCGTCTGTGTTTCATGGGCGCGAAGTTTCAGTTTGGGAAGATGAAAAAGTTTGGAAACGGACAGTGGCCACGGGTGCACAGCCGTGTGAATGTACTCGATACTGCAGAACTGGATACTTAAAAATCATTAAAAATGGGAAGTCTTATGTATATTTTACTACAATTAAAAAAAAAAAGAGTTCCTGGAAAAGAAAGGAAGGAAGAAAGGGAACAGGGTTGGCCCAGGTCAGAGGGAAAAGAGGCAGAAACCAAAGGAGGGTCGAGTGTCTTGGTGAGGAGGAAGTCAGATGGAGGAGGCTTCCAGGGGAGGCAGACAAGCTGAGAAGGCGGATTGGGCAAGGGAGGACGGTTCCCTGTGGGGCTCAGGGTCAGGCTGTGAAGGGAGAGCGGAGAAGCGGACTTGAAGGAGAGGAAGAGAGAGAGGGATCTGGAGGCCTCGGGAGCAGGTGGTCGGGTCACTCACGGCAGAAGCTGCTATTTCGCCAGGCGAGGGCCTGGCCGGCGTGCGAGCACAGGGAGGCGTAGGCCTGCAGGGAGCGGCACAGGGTCAGGGTGTCACCCCTGGTCTCACACTGGCCGTACACACAGCTGGTGAAGCTGGACTGGGGGGGCACCGCCCTGTGGCACTGGGAGAAGGGTCCTGGAGGATGAAACAATACACCCATTTCAATCAAAACCCAGTAGTTATTGGGATGCTTGGGGGTGGGGGCTTTGTCGGTTAAGCGCCTGACTATTGGGTTCGGCTCAGGTGGCCATCTCAGGCTTGTGAGATCGAGCCCTGCATCGGGCTCGGCACTCAGCGTGGAGTCTTCTTGAGATTCTTTTCCCGCCCTCTCCCCTGCCTCTGCTCCTACCCCCGCTCACACACCCTCTCTCTCAAAATAAATAAATAAATAATTTGAAAACCCATAATTATTAAGAATTTACCATCTGAAATGCAAAAAAAAAAAAA